>PNEQ01094476.1:0-14813 GCA_003012365.1 Medauroidea extradentata | reverse complement strand
TATTTGTTTGTTTTTCATGTTGGCCGCCATGTTGGTAACTGGTGTGTATGTTCAGTGTGGTTAATATCGGATGCGAAGGAAGGTTTTATTTTCTGTGTGAAGAATGTAATGAAAAATAAAACTTGCTGTGTGCACCTGGTTCTTACATGTTTACTATTTCAACTAACTCTTCCCACGGTATAATATTAATTATAACAAGATTCTGTTTCATGAGCATGGAAGATGTATGTTGGAATCTCCCTTTCTTTATTTTGAACTGTTAAATTGTTCATTAGAGAAATTATTTTGTTTTCTCTCCTGCCTTATCTGTCGTTTTATTATGCCACAGATTCGATTTGGCATTTATATCTGCTGCCATTAGTACAGGCTTTCCTGTAGTACATATAAAATTACTTCCCATCTATCGAGATGTGCTCTGGTGTCATCCATATACTGGAAGTATGGTGACACTACCCAGCATTGTATATCACTAATTCTTACTTGCACACATAAATGTGTATTTGATACACTTTATAAGATCATTATGTCAATGTTGGAGGTTAACTTAAGTATCCCAGGCATTGGAGAAACGTCAATTGTGTGTATGTCTCCTTTTAATTCTGCAACTTTCCCAAAGGGTGTATGTGTATGGCTCCTGGAACATTATTACAATGTCCAGTCTCTGCTCCATAGCAATTTTGTTTATCTCACTGGCCACCACTGCTGATCGATTCATGTTAATCTGTCCACATCTTATTGCTTTAGCCATAGTCAATTCGACTTAGCTCCATTACAAATGCTTTCTCATAGTCACGACATTCCTTTGAATCCACTCGGTGGTTATGTTCCTTTTTGTCTCTGAGGCAGTTGGCACACTTATTTCTGCCTTTGTCTTCACATTCTTTGAAGGTGTGTTCTGTAAGGCTACACTTTTAAACATGTAGATTCATTACGGCATCTTGTTGAGATATATGTCCGTGTCGCTGACATTTGAAACATCGAGATGGGGCTAGGTGTTTTTTTTTTTTTTGTATATCATGTCTCTTTTTACTAACAGGTCTCGTAAAGTTGCATAGCATTCGAAAACTATATTCACCTCAGAAGTCTTTCTACCCGCTCTGTGACTTACTTTTATATTCTTTTTGAATTGATCCTCTGCCATTTCATTACTTGTCAGGTTCTGGCGGTATATTTTTTCAATGAGTTGTTCATTATCGTCTTCATGGGCTATGTTGAAGAGTATTATTTTGCCCCCCCCCCCCCTCTGCTTTTGGGCGTTTATAATTTTAACCCAAGTTCTTTTATTTTTGTATGACTCTTCAGTCTTTCTAGGGTTTCCTGGTTGCCTGCCTCAACCAGTATTCCTCCTTTTCGTACTGGTCGGACATTTTTAATTTGTAGACCATAAGTGGTTGGGTTGACATTTTTTCTCATCAATTTCTTGGTCTTCTCACTGGTTGTTTTCTCATCTTTTGGATAAAGTATTAACATCTTTTTAGGTGGTTGTGCTTTCATGTCCGTTTTAATTAAGTGCATCTGCATAGCTGATTTTAAGTTCTTTATGTGGTCCTTGTTGAAATGTGGGTGCTGGCCTCCGTAGTTGTTGGTTTGATCTGAGGTTATTAATC
Source organism: Medauroidea extradentata (assembly GCA_003012365.1). NCBI lineage: Eukaryota > Metazoa > Arthropoda > Insecta > Phasmatodea > Phasmatidae > Medauroidea > Medauroidea extradentata. The sequence continues at coordinate 13,206 of PNEQ01094476.1, read as the reverse complement.
TCTGTGGCCATTGTAGCATTACATTACCTTAATAGTAAAAGCTCGTAACTCCATATTATGAAGATTGGACATTCGAGTCGTTTTAAACCATAATAATTAGGTATTTAGAAAGAAATATTTTTAAAAGTAGATATAAAAATTTTATTAATAATAATGGTGTACAAAGTTATGCATTTTTTCTCTGTCTGAGGGAAATTAAAGTTTTTCTCTCCTTTTTTTCTGAATGGATGCGAAATGGAGTTAAGAAGTTTTACTATTAAGGTAACGATTACTTGTCACAACCTACTGCATAAGACGTTGCATTTCAACCATTCTTGATGTTAAGTATTCACTGTTGTCACATCCTCCTACTGCCTGCTACAATCTTGATCCTGTTTATGATCTTGCTGGTGGTCTTCTGCTTTTGACAATCCTTGTCCTTGCGACTTAGTTGTAAGTTTTTTCCTTGCATCACCTTGTCTCCTTTTCTTAATATCAGTTTTTGCTGTTCTATGATCTATGGAGATTAGGGATTCGTCATCCTCTCTTTCTTCTTTTTCTTAGCTAGCTCCATTTGGGTCTTCCTTGTCTGGGCCACTGTCTTAGAAGTACAGGTCTGGACACTCACCTACTCTTCAATGCTTTATCTTTGACCCTCTTAAGACTGAACGAAACTGTTGGCGCCACTATCGCAGTGGGGCTGTTGTGAAGAGAAGTTAGTTATTTTAATCAAAACTCAAGTGTTTAAACATATTCTGGTTAAGTTTTAGTAAGTGTCTAATATTTGTACTTTAAAAATATAATACATTTAATGTTGGAAAAATAATTACTAGCACGAGTGTGCTAGTGACGCCACCAGTTTTCATTCATTTTCGTGGATAGTAAAGGAACTAAAATCAGTCATAAGGGGGTCAATATTTTATAGCAGTGTCCAGACCTGAAATTCTAAGGCCATGGTCTGGGCCATGTGCTTCAGCTTCATTTTCTCCTTCTGCATCACTTTAATTCCTATCCTCATACATGTCTTCCAGCCATTGGTGCATTGTCTCTTAATGTTTCCAATTAAGTACCATATCTTTTGATACCATTTTTTCTCCTTGGCTGTCAGTTGTATTTCATCCCATTTAGTATGTTCATGGTATAGTCTATGTACAGGCTGTTATGCAATATCTTGTGATACTGCCCCGTAACCTAACAGAGTTCGGAATTCTTTTCTCCTTTCTTCTAATGTCTATAAGTCAATACTTACGGTAGCTTTCTGAAACCATGTTTGGCCTTTCACCTTCTTGAAAAGGCTTTTCGGTGAAGCCATGTTGAAACGTTAGTCGTCGACAGTTCGTTATAGAATATATTAATTAAAACACAACATACAATACTTATTATACAAGACTACAAGTGTAATTTCACTTTTTATCACTAATAATCAGATCACTTTGTTTTTATACACTGACACTCACTTTTGTGAGCCTCCGATGGAGGCTCGAGACCAAGGGCCGAAGGCCCAAGGCCGACACTACGTTTCTTCTAGACTGCCCTGTTAGCTGGTCAAGGTGCGACTCATAACCGTTGAAAGGCCTGGTTTACATAATTGTCTTGACTCGATGCCACTACCGGACCGTACTGAGGTCGGGTCAGTAATGATCAAAGTTCTCTAGTTGTATTCCAGTTTCACCCTTGCATATAGAAGTCTAGGTTCTCCAAACTCTAGAATAGGGCTCTCTCGAAGTGGGACTTTCTGGCAGTACCCCAAGGAAACCTCTACCATAAGCACAGTGCACAGTATGTATAGTACGTAACTCTTTACATATCAGCAGTAGTTATTAAACTGTTGCCATGTGTAGGTGAGGACCAGCGGGCCAAGCCCCATGACAAACGTTGACCTGGAGTTTCTAGTTCCCACAACTATCGTTGTCGAGGGCAACATCACCGAGGTGATACATATTGACAGTGTCTTGGTGAGTATCCCAACCTAGTAGACTATGTGATCGACATTTTCAGTAGCCAAGTTGAATAAGTTATAAATATATGTATTAAGATATCATAAGAATTTATATTCTCAATAATTTTTGTGAAAGCTAAGCGAGGCCCTGAAACCCTGGGAACAAGGTTCCAAAAAAATGTGTTGCTGGTGGTATGCACACCTTCCTTCCCAGCATCAGAATAAGAAATATGTTACACCACAGGGATTATATACAATGCAGCAACCCTGTCTTTTGTGTTGCGAAGCAGTGTCGCCAGCATTAGACAGCGGGATTAGGTATGCTTTAAAAAAACATTTTTTTTTTTCTTTCCCAAGGGAGAGAAGGAGGGGGGAATACACTTGAAGTGAAACTGGCACACGCCTGCCCAAGAAAGAGAAGAGTATGGACAGCCAATCAGTGACCATCTTTTTAAGAATGGCTAATAGTAATTTGTAATCAAAGTTTTAGGGTTAATGTAAATGTGTATTTAATCAGTAACAACAGTAGGATAATACCAGAAGATTTTGTGATGTATTAATGTTGAAAAAAATAAGTATAAATAAATGGCAAAGTGGTTGGAATAGCTAAGGATTAAGAACTTTGTTCTATTCCTCTGAGCAAGGCGGTCGTAATGTTCAACGGATTGTTCCGCGAAGTGTGAGTGATTACATTATTTATTAATTAGGGACTCCGCCTTGACCTCCGGGGGGAAATGAATGTCGTGTCTGCGGTGCCCCGTGAGTAGCGAGCATTTGAATGTAATAATTACGGACTGTGGTTCGAACCTCCGAGCGAGGCTGTCGTAATGTCCGCTGATTGTTCCATGAAGTGCGATTGATAGCGATTTTATGATTAAGAAACGTGATCCTTAACCGTCGAGAGCGAGGTGGACGTAGGGCCGTGAGACTGCCCACTAAGCAAGCGTGATTGTGATTTTTTATTGATTCTATTAATTAAGCACTTCATCCAGTGACGCAGAAAATGGTGGTTGTGATATTCGCGAGACTAGTCAACATTCTTGATAAGAATTTTGACGTGCTGCATCATTGGTAACGTCCCGTTATTCGTCAAGGAGTGGCATGAGCCGCGCCTCCTTAAATAGCTGCCGACGTGTCGCCCGACAGTTTACCATTCAGAACGTTGAGATTTGATTTATGTATTTAGTTAATCACTTTTTCCTTTTATTAAAAAGAACATTTCAGCTAATTATATAACATGTTTGTACTCTTTAAATCAGGCTTATTTTTCTTAGTATTTTTAAACAACATTTAGAAATTGTTTTTGTTGCATTGTTCATTAATTTATTGTGTACTCTACACTGTTTTGCATTTGATATACTCTGTCATAAAACAGTCTTTGTTTCACAATACTTCTTGGGACCGATTTCACAGTCATATTGAGAAAAATATACGGCCTCTCTGAGTGAACTGTGTGAAATTTTCATAGCACAGACGAAAAGTGAGTGACATATAAAGAAAAACGGAGAGTTTCTTAAGGTGTCCTCAGACCTTCCTTAAGATTTCCTTAGGCTGCAAATCAACCATGGTGGCCATAAAAAGAGGTTTTAATGCCATGTGAGGGAGAATAATATTCTTATTTTGAATTGATTGGTAGTATTTTAAAGTAGAACCTAAATATGGGTAAATGAAAGACTGCACTGGTATTTACAACATAATTTGTATTCATTGTACATTTTTACATGAAATTGATGTCATATTTAGTAGTGGTCTTTTATCTGTTCTAGGACAAGCCCCATTTTCGTGCTCAAAAATGATAAAAATTAATTCCCTAAATGATCAAATATGTTAGGCAGTTTGTTTACAATTTCTTATCAATACACTTTTACAAAATCACAGTAAAAAAGCATAAAAAGTGTTGTTAAAATTTAAAGAATTCAAATGATCGTCAATTAAATAAAACAATTAGAAACTATGAAGATTAATTTTAAAAATGAAATAGTAATATTAATATCTGACATTTTTCTTAAAATGTAATTGAATGCAATTTCTTTCAAGGACCGAATTTTTTCGGTCCTTCATAAATATTATTTATACAACCACTATTAACGTCTTCTAAAAAAGACATTATTTTTAAAATTTTTTAACATATCTATCTGGTAAAAGTAATTTAAATTCTTCTATTTTTTATAATACTCGAGAACAAATTTTTTGTCTAATATTTTAGCTTTATTTATTAAATATTGTTGGTCTATTACGAGTTCAGAAATGTTTGTAAATACTTTTTTTCTATTTAATATATTCAATGTTGCTTCCGTTTTTTGTCTCTGAGTTTTGCTTCTATTTATTATGAAACCGAAATAACGAGAAAATATTAAATTATGTTGCCAAGATACGGACAGTTACATATGTTATATTTAAACAGATGATTTTTATGAAGATATGAAATAAATGGTTCAGCATTTTAATACAAGTGATTATAAAAAAGCTAACAGATATAATATTCCACAAATATACAAATATGTTATTAGTAAAATGAAAGATAAAAATAATGTAAAAATAATGGAAGAGTTTATTGGACTGAAATCTAAAATGTTGCCATAAATTTTGAAGGTGATGTAAAGAAAAGAGGCAAAGGAATTAAAACAGGTGTTAAAAATAAAATAACATTTGAGAATTATAAAAATTAATTATTCAAAATATAAATATTGTGCAAAAATATGAATCTAATAAGAAGTAAAAAAACACAATTTATGTTCAATTGAATCTAGGAAAAGAGCATTAAGCCCTGAAGGTGATAAAAGATTTGGCCTTGAAAATGATATTGAAACGCTCCCGTGGGGACAACAACAAATTGAAAAGAAATAAAAATATAACGAACATTATAATATAAAAAACGTAAAATATTACTTACGAAATTTCTTCAATGATTCTCTCTTTTTTAATATAATATAATGTAATATACAGAAGGCTCACCAATTAACACCACTTTACAAACTGTTGTAGCTTCAATTAGCTTATCAAAATCTACTGTAAGTTTCAAATTAGTTCTGTCTCTTACAGTAGAAGTTTTTCGGTATGAACAATCAATAACATACAATGGTCTTTCAAAATGTATCTGGATTGTGGAACGTTTCACTTATTGCGATAATATTTATCCAATTTATTTTTAGTTTTTGAGTTTCTAAAATCTTTGTAAGCAATACCCATTTTGTCAGACATATTATCACAAATCTAAATTCCAAATCTCTTTAGGAAACACTTCGTTTCTACCATTTTTAATCAAAATATTTGTAACATAAGAATGATCAACATTGAAGCATGCTTATCCTGTTCTGGGTTTTGTTTTATGTTTTGTTAAAAGCCGACAATTACATAATCTGGCATCGAACTGAATTGATCTTTTATATCAAACTGAAACGAATTTGCTCCATTTAGAACAGTTTTTTTCAGTACATTGCCACTAATTAAAAATAACTGGAATTTTCGGATTTTCGTAAAGTTTAGCCTTAATTCTTTCTCCATAATTAGGTTCATTCTCAACAATTGGCTACATTATTTCCATTTTTTCAATAATAATTTTACCAGCAGCTGGAACACTATCCATAGATCCTTCAGTTTTTAATTTAGGTCGTCGGTAAACAGAATCATCATCATTAGAACTTCGAATAAATGCAATTTTATAACCTCCTTTCCAATTTATATCATTACAATCTCTATTGAATCCGAACAATTATTTTAGTGTATATACAATCTCATATGTTTATCCGATCTAATATATATATATATATGACACACACACACACCACGACCTTTAGATCTGATGATTCTGATGATGATGCAAGTAATACATGCTTTATAGTCGAATTAATTCCGGGATTGTCAGTACTCTCAACAATGTTTCCATGCTTGGAAATTTATATTTTTGAAAATTGGACAGGTAAGAAATTATCCCATAAATAAATAGTTGAATATTTAGCATAAGTATTATCATTGTCTCTATGTTCCAATCTAAATTGTTCATGTACAGAGAACTCATTCGGATGTGAAAATACATCACCAATCGAAATATGAAATTCAATTCTCTTATTGTATTGGTTTAAATTATTTTTAGTCTGATCAGTTGGAGTAATAGTTAGACGTTCATTACTCTCAGTTATTTTCTCACTCATTTATATTGCAGCCGAAACAGATGCACAGGGACCTATCGTCCTTGCCTTCAAGGTCGCAAATTACTGCCTTGTGGCCTTTCCCACACAGGCGGCAGCGGGGCGGGGCATGGCATGGCACACCTTGCTCGAGTGGCCAAATCTCTGACAGTTACTGCACTTGGGGGGAGGGGGCCCCTTCAGGGTGCTGGTAGTCCTTCGCTTAGACCAGCAGCCCGCACAAAGAACAGAGCTCGTAGATGGCCTTGAATGCCTTGTTGTTGGGCAGCTCCACGATAAATATGTGGAGGGGTTTTTTGTCCCACATACACAGTTTTTGCTCAATGTTGCCGGGCTGGAAACCTAAAGTGCAGAGCTCCTCTCATATCCACGAGATGGGAAGTGTTTTTTCAAGGCGCTTGATAGCGACCTTGAGGGGCAGCTCATTGCGTGGCATCAGTACGCTGAACGGCACACTGACTGATTCCAGCATCTGAATTGCCAGGCGATAGTGTCCTCATGTGTTTTAAGCAGATACTGAACCCCTTGTGGTACCAGGCAGTTTTTGGTTGGTAGGCTGAGTTGGTCCTTAAATAGGGTAAGGACCATCCCGTATGTGTATTCACTGTTGTGATACACAGTTATTGGCCGCAAGTGGGACTTTGGGGCCTGTGGGTAGGAGGACGGTTGGTCCTGCTGGCTGGAGGATCCGGTCCCGGAATCAATTTGGTCGCTACCAGGGTTGGAGACGAGATCGTCCGTTTTTCGATTTTTCGCATCACCCATGACGCAGGGAGGGGCCCCCGAGAGGGTGGGAGTTAAGGACCTACTCAAGATTGCAAATTTATATATCCTACACTATTATTATACTAACAATAAAAATTAGATGAAATGTAGATGCTGACTGTCGCTGTTAAAACAGCAGCAGACAGGAAACCTTTCACACAATCCCTCGGAGTCAAGCACTTGCAAGCTTGCCTAGAGAATTTAAATTAACTAAGCTAACTAGCCTACCTGACCGACGTGCGAGTTATATTTACGCACTCACACTGTGTGTCTTCGTTGGCACGGTTACGTATACAACACACAGATGAGCGACTGAAACTGAAGGTCTGCTATACTGGACGGTGGTGCGCACGATGTGCTCACCACGGCTGCTATGTAGAACAGAACTCACTGTCTCAATTTTTTCCTAACCTACCCTAATCTACTGTGTTATGTTGGAGGCCCGGAGAAGGAGCAGGACTAAGTGCATCTCAGGGGTGAGCCCCATACGCCTACAAAGGAGAAGTTTCATGCAGTGAAGGCATGCATCGCGACAGAGAGAGATTTGGCAGACATGGCCACGATTGGGGCTATGTCTACCTCCCTAAGTGTACCAAAAGCTAAGCCATAATCTAAGAAGAGAGAGGGAAAAACCGGCATAGTACCGTAAAAACCCTCTCGACAGAATAGGAATGTATCCACTCAGCAGTTACGTGCATTAAAAATAAAAATGGCACTGGAAAAGTAGGAAGGTCCTTGTAGTTAGTAGAGTTGTGAAGTAAGAGTGGGGCTGAGGGGTGGGAACTTTGTTTCTTTATTTATTTTCCTTTCATTTGTTTGGGGCGGGCGCTGGTTTTAACCAGAACACTGTGGGTTAGCACAATGCCCAGGTGGAGGACAAGGTTTTAACGTGGACTGTCTCTGCTAAAGTTGCATCTTTTATACATGTACTGATGGGCGTGGATATGATGAGTGAGCTCTAGATTGGCCGGCCGTCATGGAGGCAGGAGTGCGCTGTTTCGATGCGCGCCTGAGGCAGCTGGCGGCAGGGGTGGCTTGTAGGGGTGGTAACCCTCCCTTCTGAGCTCAGCTGCGTGTGCTGAGTGTAGCGTGTATCCAGGTGGCATGCCGTTTATCCAACAATGCCATTCTAACTGCCTCGGACAAGGACGTGAAAGGACTATTGGAGGATTGACACACTGGAAATATTAATGGTTCTGCCTAGTGTGGAATGTACGGAACGTGTGTGGGATAGCAGGAAGAGGTGGGACAAGCTGTGGGAGAATTTTTTTCCTAACCTACCCTAACTACTGTGTTATGTTGGAGGACCGTGGGAGAAGGAGAAGGGCACTGGCTTAAGGCAAGGCAGAGGCTGGGAACCACACAACGATGCTGCGCAGCATGTGTCAAAGTGTTATGTTGAAACTGTTTAAATTTGACTTTTCCTTCTCTAACTCACCCTCTGTTAGAATACTATGTATATTTCTGGAGAGTGGATAGTTGTCCTTCAGTATAATGCAACTCTATTGATAAAGTTAACTGCTAGAAGTTATTTGATGAATTTTAATTGATAGCAGTGTTAATGATGATACACAGAGGTATTGTCATTATTCTGGTTGGAAACTGAGCTGGGACCTGTTTATTTGATTAAATAAAACACCTTCATGGGTTACCAACTACTACAGAAGATTTATCACGGTTTCATACGAATGTATCCAAAGATGGGGTACCTGGACAGGAATCTTGAGCCAAACTTTTTTTTTCTTGCCAACAAAATCTCAATACCACATTTATAAGGATTGCTGATGCCGACAATCATTTGGAGGTAGCTACACTCAGATTAAGACTAATATTATTTTATAGGAGATTGTATAAATGTATTTGTTATTTGTAGAAGACAGAACAACTTTTTCAAATTTGGAGCCTGGAAAGTGTACATATTTTGGTTCTTCTTAATGTTGTAAGCTGTTCAACAGCAGTTCATTAAGAAAATGACAGTAAAATATATAAACAGCTGGCTGCAGATATAATCAGTTTTCGTGTCACCAAGGTGCCTAATATTTTTTACGATACTTGATGTTACAATATTTGCCACAGTTGCAACTTGGTTCCTACCTGCTGAATTGCACCTGGCAACAGAAAGCAGCAACGAATGTGGCTGCCGAGGGCAATAGCAACATGACCCTCCAGCTGTCCTGCGAGCAGGAGCCAACCAGCTGTGTAGTCGTCACATGCCAGGATGTCGGCCCTTTTCCCACCAGATATACAGTAGCAACAGTGTACATACGCCTGCAAGCAATCTCCAAGACGCTCTGTGAGTAGGGCCTACCATGTTTGTTTACCAGTCGTCGTATTAGTCAAAAACAACTGCGTACATGCACTACTGATTTGTACTTTGCCACTGCTTTACTGGTTTCCAATGTTGGTAAACATGGCATATTATATGCACATTGTTACACTTCAAAATTAATTTTTTTCCTAGTGCTGTTTATATCTAAAAGTAGGAAGCTCAACTATATTTATTTACTGATTTATAACCCCCGACGAGGTGTGTTATAAGAATGAGTACGGCTATGTTTGTGTGTCTGTGGCATTGTTGTATTTGATCGTAGCAACCAAACAGATGGACAGATTTTAATGCTTCTTTTTGAATTGAAAGTTAGTATCATCAGAATGGTTCTTAGCTGCATTTGATGAAAATCTGTCCTGCTGCTTATAAGAGCCCATGTAAAATTAGCACAAAAGTGAGCTGGAAATATTTTTAACTCACTGGAGTCATACTAAATAATAGTTAAGTGAGTTTACACCATTTTTGAGTAGAATTTTGCACACTACTATGGCAAATAACCATTACATGTTTTGCTTTTTTTTTTTTTTTTTTTTTTTGGAAGTAACTAAAACAAAGTACTTTTGAGCGGATGACATTCTATCAAATTGTAGAGCGTTAAATTCTGCATGAAATGAGTAATTATCAACACTTCAAATTAGATCAGTAAGTATGGTAAAACTTCAATACTCAAAATGATTAAACTATATCACTATGAAATTTTTTAAAGTAAATTGTGTTTTTTTTTTTTCAATAGAAATGGTTCTTATGAGAGCAACGAAGGTAGATATATGGTGGCCTATCACGAGGGTGGGGTATTTTTGATAGAACTCTGGTAAGTTAGATAGCAGCAATGGCAGTTACTGTAGACATACCGGTATCTAATCAGATTGAGGACTTCAGTAGTATGTATGTTACCTCGGCATGTTGATTCCACAAACTCTAAAAGGATGAAAGATGGTACCGATGTTCAGAAGCTTCATAACTGGTTCGATTCTCATGATCCATTGTAAATCACTGAATGAGACATGCCTTGATCTCTTTCAGAGGACACTATCAAAGCGTCATTTCAACTTAACATTTTACCTCTAACTGAGGCAGCTGCTCACCAGCATTTTCTAAGGATGTACGATGTGCAAGTTTGGAAAAACGACTTCCTCAATCTGAAGCAGTGGGACTGGTAAATTGAATGCGACAGACCAACCAGTAGCACCCCAAAACTGCTAAACCAGATTTCATGTACCAGTGATAAAGGATGTCGAGCAGCCTGCTCTTGCCGAAAAGTCGTAATCAAATGCTCTGCAGTCGGTGCAAAGGACAGAGTTGTACCGACTCCCCATTTGAGGACGAATGTCTTCAAGCTGACGTTTCTTCCTATGATGAGAAAGTTGACTTCACCGAAGATCGTATCACTTTCGATCCTCTCCTACACGAGGAGCTGAATGCAGACACAGAAATGTTACAACTTGAAGATTTAGAACAGGATACTCTCGGTCCATCTTCTCACAGAAGAAGAAGAAGACAATGCATTTGTTGTATTAATTATTTTTTTTTTTTTTTTTTTTTTTTATTTATTTATTTATGACCGAGAATTGTTTTAAATTTATTATTTCAGCATTGAATTCTTTGGCTACTCTTGAATTTTGTATTGAAACATTTGTATTGGTAATTCTTTATATGAACTTTTTTATCAGATTTTTATACATTTTTTTTAAATTAAAGGTGGATCTTGTGTTTTCTGTCATTTCATCATAATTAAAATTTTACAAGTGGCTTCATTTCTCTGCAATATGAACCTTTGCTGAATAACTTTGACTGCAACTAATTACTTACATATGAATTTGTAAAATTATTTTCAGGTATTTTAAAACACACGCAACAAATTACAATACATTGCAGAATAATCCTTTACTAAGTCCACACAGAACTTTAGAAGGTATTAGACAGACGTATTGCCGGTTTTCAAAGTTACAGAAGGGGGAAAAATGAATTACCTGTAAAAAAGTTCCAAAATTGTACAGTTTGGCATTTTTGCGTAATTTTGACCATACTTATTGATCTAATTTCAAAGTGTTTAATCATATCATGCAGAATTTTGTGTCTACAATTTATGACCGAATGCCATCTGCCCAAAATTACTTTGTTTTCCAGCTATTTTCAAAAAAACTGGAAATAAAATCTGCTATAATTTCACGGTTGTTTTGCTTTCGTATGTAAAGCTTCACTCAGAAAATGGTGCAAACTCTGTTTACTACAGTTGGGATACCCCAGTAAACTAAAAATATTTCCAACTTTTCTCCAATTTTTAAAAACCAAAATCCCTATTTGACTGCATTAAAATGTTTTGAGCTCTTTTCGAAGAGTTGTGAAAATTTAATTGACATGTAATGGAAGAATATATTTTATAGTGGATTTCCTCACTTCTCCTTAGTTGCATGGCATATGTCCTTTTTCCTTTCTGTGTATACTGTATTTTTCTTTTGTACTCTTTTGAATTGTGATACATGTTTGTAAATTCGATAGTCCTGCTATGATATTGTAGCCTGGACCTTTATACTGCGCCCAATCATGTAGAGTCCGCAATTCATACAGACATAAATTTCTTGTGATTTTCAGAAAGCAGGCTAGACTCCGAGCTTTTACGTATTTCACTAGCCTTACAGTGTCGTGGGTTGTAGTGGGGAAGACTTTGAGCCAACAATTTACCGAGCTTCTTTAGTGTAACCAGTCACATTTGATCAGTCAAGAGACTGGCAAGCAATGAATTCACAGAAAGTGCTCCAGTTTGTTCACATCAGTGGAGTGTAGTCAGTTACCAAATTAAAATGTGAATTCATTTATGTTTCTAGTAATTCTGTACAATAATTCCTTGCAACCTTATGTTTGACACATGTTATAATTTAAAAAATATTAAGTTGTAATATAAAAATACTTGCTACAAGTTTTTGAATATTTGTATTTTATATTGTGAATATTGTGGTGTAAAGTTGTAAAAGTTGTGCATTACTATTTTATTAAGTGTATAAATAATAATTGTGTATTCAAATATTAATAGGATATGTATGACAACAATTACTTAAATACTTTCTAAAATGTATAAAAATAAAAACTTTGCAATTGTTCATTTTCAAAAATTGAAAGCATATGTAAATTTAAAACACTATAAATAATACTAAAATCAAACATTAATAAAAAACAGAAACATAAACTGATTCCTTAAGGGCATTGAACCCCTAAAATTTCATTATTTTATATTTGTGCCAAATGTTATTCAACTTTTTTTTGCACATCAGATAACACGTCATTTCCCCAAATGAAAAAAAATTAGGCACCATAGTTTTTGCATAATCACCTATAAAAGTCATAAAATGGCCATTGCTGTGTAGCCAAAATAAAAAATAAGATAATTAACTACCTAATGAATTCAAAATTACAGGAACTGGAAGTCAGCATATTGATGCATTTTATGACATGTTTGACAAAAGTTAGTTTTGAAAATTTCAGAAGTAGCCAGAAGTCAAAGTTATGAATAAATGTACTCATTTTCATCAAATTTTAAAAATACAAAAATGTATCACTTTGCGTTTACAAAAATGTCTTGAAGTACCGGTGGCTCACATCATTAAGTATCAATATGAATTACCTTGTTTCTACAAGTTAATTATTTTTTTTATTTTGGCTACATCTCAACTGCCATTTTGTGACTTCGATAGGTGATTATGCTAAAACTACACAACCTAGAATAGATCGCAGGCTTTCGCGGCCGTTGTCTGCATTTTCTTGGCTTGTGGGTGTGAGCCGCGTCTGAAGATTGTCTTGCGACGTTTCGGCAGTCATTGCAGCTGCCATCATCAGGTAGTCGGAGTCGGAAACCAACTGGCAGATGTAAGAGTTGCAGGTCCTTATATACCCTGGTGTCTGGGTGGCTGCTTCCTGGTTGGCTGGGCCCGTCGGCCAATCACAGGCCTGCTTGCTCCTGATTGGCCGAGGTGGTTAGCCAATCCTGGCTCTCTCCTGGTGGACCTTCTGATTGGCTGGGTACTTGGGCCAATCGTGTGCTGACTCGCACC
>PNEQ01094475.1:10118-22618 GCA_003012365.1 Medauroidea extradentata | reverse complement strand
TGCGAGGTGTCCCCTGTTCACATCTGGGACCGGGCATGTTTGTTGTGTTGTCATATCATCTTCATCGACTCTTTATACCTCGTTGTTAAAAGGCCGTAATACCCTCACACTCACCCCCCATTAAGGTGAATAATGCTAGCTTGGAGCGGTACTGGAACGGAAAACAGGAGTACACGAAAGGACAACCCTCCCTCCCCGAACCCACTTCTTCATGTATTAGCCACAATCTCCACATGCAGAATATCTGTCTGAGAGGCTATATTCAGGAATTACACCCAGTTCGCTATAACGGGAGGCGAACGCATTAGCCTCTATATAACCGCAGCCGCTGTGAATATTATGCAGCAACTACGTAAGGGTGTCTGGTGATGTAACTCCTTTATCTTGACTTTCAATTTCGATAACATCGATTTCGTTTTATGCAATAACTGACTATTACCACTTTTATTAATATCATTTCATTTTATCCTCACCAATTAAGAGGGCGTGGTACATAATTCAGCGCCAAAAGCATTAATCAATAACTGAAGGTTCCTTGAAGCCAATTTGCGAAAATTAAACAATGGCAATCCTAGACAATAGTTTCAGCAAACGTTTTAAACAAAATTGTTTCCAGTGTTACGAACTTCTGAGGCACAATCTCTGACGCCGGAAACTCGTGCATTTAACTGCGGCGCAAGAGATCACGCGTAACGAATTAGTAATTCTGGATAAATATTTACTCGTAAAGTTGGCAAATACCATTATCTAGGATTGTCATTGAGTATTTTATCCATATTGGCTTCGAAAAAAGCGTAGAAATCAATTAATGTTTTCAGCGTTTATTTATCTGCCACGCACATTTAAACACATTACATCCAAAATACATTTTAATAATTTCAAACACTGTGTAATATATTTATTTCAATAAAATTACATTTAATTGTTTACTCACATATTAATTTCAACCTTATAACTCATTTTACATTGTGTGAATCTTCTGCATTACATTATGTTTTCCCATTTACTGCATTGACGCTTGTTAATTTAAAATACTTGTTGTTACTGTATAATTGGCCATACTATGGGGTTGTTTTTCCAATGGACGGGGATCATTTATGTGACCCATTGATATTTTTTTATCTCGTGCAAACTAGAGGCATCTTTCAGAACCAAACACAACTTTTGTGAAAGTGATTTTTTTTTTACCCCACGTAGCTGTACTCTCAGTGACGTGAAATGTGTTTTTAAATGTGACGACACTAATCACCTTTGGTGTGTACAAATGTCGTTCCGCGTGGATCATTACATTTATCACTATCAGTATATGGTTAGCTCATGGTAGAGTATAGACAAATTTTCCGTTAAAAAATCATATCTTTTAGACGGTTGCGAATCGGACTATACAAGTTGGGTTTATTTGGTAGGTGTTGGGCCCCTCTATCATCCTCCTCTTTATTGACGCCTACTCCCGGAACATCCTATATATACACATACATTTATACAGACGGATCGGAAACTTGACCGACATTTTTCGGGAGGGGATGCCTTGTGAAACAATGTGGCAAATGTGTATTGAAGCTTAGAGCGTAAATCAATTCGTATGGGAGAGAACCGCTGTTCAAATTCACGTTTTTAATTATTATTTTGTAATATATAATAAACGACTTTGTAAAATCCTAATATGATTCAAACAACGATCATCGTTATTCGAGCTGAAAAATCCGCCATTATGAAAAAATACTGAGATGAGTTCTGTGGTAAAGTTGTATTCACTCAAAGAGTGGTAATTCATATATTTTGCATGAAGTGTATGTTGACAGATGGTTTTAACGCTCATTTTTCCGTATGGTTTTTGTCTTGGTAACACTAATACATTATATCCGAAACACAGTGGATTTATTTAGAGCTGTTATTACATATTTCGAAAATATAATTTTTTTCACCGACAAAAGAGCAATTAGCAGCTCCGTTACGAATTGATCTAGACTAAGATTTTTTCTACTAGAGGTCTGAAAGAAAGTGAATTTTTTTATGGGAGAGTTACGCACTAGTAAAAGTTTTTGCCGTCTAATTAAAAAAAAAAGACGTAGTAAAATCAATGTTAACAAGACTTTGCTTTTAATTTAATTTTGAAGTGAAAAACAAACTAACTTCAGCTTTTAAATTATCAACTTCATGAAACTTTACATTCACGAAAGCTTTGTGATTGGTTAGTTTATACCCATTGCTAGGGACCCTGTTTTTCGCGAAAAGAATTTTGCCCCACTTTGTTCCAGTGCCTTACGTACACATCTGCAATTCTGCTTCATGGTTGACTGAGCCAATTACAATAACATTCCAGCAACACCACACGTCTGCGATTTGCCGGTAGAGTCACATGAATCTTGACAGTTAAAATATCCAATCACTGACCACGAAACAGAACTGCTGATGTGGACACAAGGCGCAGAAACAAAGTGAGGCAAAATTCTTTTCGCGAAAAACAGGGGCCCCTACCCATTACCATTGCCGTTTCACTGAGTTCTTGTCTGTTAAACACACCTCATAGTTAGAGCCAGTGATTTCTGGTGAAAATAACTATGCAACATTTTGTTTCTATGCCTCAGGTGCACATCTGCAGGTTTGCTTCATGATCAGTGATTGGCTGTTTTTAACTCTCAACCTCTTGGGGATATACTCGCACATCACAGACGTGTGGTATCGCAGTAACCATATTCTCATTGGCACAGTCAAAAGAGCCACGCCTCTTCACATATACACTCTACCAATAGCCACGAAGCAGAGGTGCAGACGTGAACACGAGGCATTGACACAAAATGTTGCATAATTCTTTTCACCAAAAAATCACCTGATGTGCCTTCCCATTCATTGGTTATTTGTTTTTGGCTTTATTCGTCACATAACCTTAGATAGCGAAAATTCCAGACGTTTCCAAAAGTGTTTTTGTTTGTTTTCTCGTGACACAATGAAACAAACGTTTGAATAAATCTAGCGTACAGGTTTTTTTTTATAAACTATTTGAAAAATTACGTTAACGTTCTACGTTAATCAGAAACATACGCGTTTCCTCTGTTTTGTGGCTGCTACGCCACACACTTAGAACAATTGAAGAAAATTCAATGAAATGTTGTCACGCGTGAACAGTAGGTGTGTGATTCTCAGTTCTTCGACTTATTTGAAGAGCGAAGTATAAAAACTTGGCTCCATTTTTCTACGTGGTTGTTACGTCTAAAAGTATTCCAAAAATCTACTGAGATTGGACAATTATATTAAATGCGAGTAAGAAATAGGAGAGATAATACTAAACTTAAATTCTACAATCAATTAAATATGTTTTTGTAGTACTCATAAACGATTTCTTGAAAAACTTAAAAATAAAACTGACTTCTGAACTTACGACATGTAAAAAAAACACAACTGATTACGTAAGTATCACCTAGGCCACTATATCGTCATTCTTGGTGCTGAGGAAAATATTTTATGAATATTATTTAAAAAAACAGGTATTGAAAGATAAGACGGTAAAAAAGTGCATTGTTATTCTAGTTAATTATTTTTTATATTGTTAAGTTAACTTTTTTAAATATTTATACTTACTGCGAGATTATCTTTGTAACGGTTTGTCTTTCTTTTTAACAATAACAAATCTCATCTAGGATTATTTTGTATGTACGGATCAAATTAACCTCTATGTTGTATGATAAAAACTTTCAATAGTTTACATTCCGAAAACAAATTGTATTGCTTTTTTAATATTCGTTCCCAAATCACAAATGACCCTGTTTCTAACTATATACAGGGAAATCGCAGGTATTTAAATATTTGACTTTAGGATGAAGTTTGCTGTTTCCCAAAAACGTGATATAAGAAATGTTAAAATGTGTTTAGCACTGTGTGCACGGTGCGTTGCAATTCAATTTTATATTTTTGAACAAATTACTTCCCAGCCAAAGATATAAACTAGTGAACCCCGCATAAGACGTACAGGATCAACGAAAGTTACAATTTCGATAAGCAACTATTTATGCTGCTGAAGGTAACCGAAGAAGAACTTATGAGCTGTAAGAAAGTCGACATTTTATGAGCACCTGTCAACATTCAAAATTTTCACCTGTTAAACTGAGGAGGAGAAAACGAATGTTCTTCGTCTTCCTCCTACAAATTTTATAACACCTCTATTAAACCCAGTAGACCGAGTTCCGAACTTTGAACACAACAAAATAAATAAAAGACGGTAGTTAAAAACAAAAAAAAATATGTACCTCGAACCCATTAAATGACGTTTATACAAGCCGTATTCGCAATACCAACTGAAGACAGGTTAAATAAGAACCCACCGATTTATTTCCACGGAGAAAATAAAAAGAAGATCACTGTTAGGGTAAAACAGTTGCAGTAGAAAGTTTACGACGATTAGTTTCAAACAAAACTTTGTAAACTTGTTACTACGAGATGACTACGAGCTAAGTTTGCACATAATAGAAAATTAGTTTCCTCTTTTCCTGATAAAGATCTATTAAGAAAGTTAGTGGTTTTCGCAGTTACGCCTCCACCAGTATATTTATCACTTAAATAAATCATTTTTAAAATACCCTAATAAAATTTGCACGGAATTCTGTTTGATTAACGATTATTGTTTGCAAAAGTAACTGTAATGGTCATCTCGCATGTCAGTTATATTTTTTTATTTAACTAATAATAAACTATTAACTCTTCTACATTCCAAGGGGGATAGGGTTTCGAAAACATCACTTTCATTTGAACTAATTACGTGATTTAATAATAAGAAAGATGAAGATAACGACCCTTATAATTTCTGCATGGATAATTCTGCTCACGTATACAGTATGAATGTAGACTCGGCTCGTTTCATATTTCGTCAAAACCCTCTTTTTATTATTCTTAATAATCCCTCCCCATTTTACGCACATATTATACAAACCCGCTGTTCTACTGATCACATTGGTATTGGTCAAAATGTAATATCTTACCTGTGAATAATTACTAGCCGTGTTTACAACTAAAAGATCCCGAACATCGTGGTCAATTTTATATAAGGAATGGGTAGGTAACTATAGCTTAATTTTAAATGGCTCCATCTTATCTGTTTTTAACGACGTTAAATCTCTCGAAGTGCTCTCTACATTGCAATTCGGTTGAGGCTGTTGTGTTGTGCAAATAGTGACTGATATTTATATACTTGAACTTCCCCCCTTGATTCATCTATGTTGGTGACACCACTGATGAAATCATGCTGGGAACTAATAAAAACACTCCTTGTGTACTCAAGATGGCGCCAAAATAGTTTTGTCATCTCGCCGTGTTATTTTTTTTTTTTTTCAAGTGGATTGTTATTGGTTTGTGGACTGTCTATTATTTGTTCAAGCTCAAACAAACTGTTATTACAAGAGTAATTGTCTAAGGGCCTGTATTACCACCTCCGAATAAAGCCCTGAATAAAATTTATTCTCTGGATAGCGACTAAGAGCGTATTACGACTCCTGAATAGTGCTGTTCGGGTGCCTATTCACTGAATAAACTATTTGGTGCTCAGACCAGCCGATAGCCTCTTATTCGGCGAATAGGTATAAAATGGCGGCGAGCATTGTGCCACTTCAGAGGCATGTTGAGGTTAGATTCATATTACATCGAAGGTTACTAATGTTTACCTAAAATAATGCAATGCTGAGGCCTGTAATAAACATTTATTCTTAAACTCGGGTGCTAGATAATAATATAAAAAGTTTTTCATTTTAAATTTGCACATAAATTGACTATGAAATTCATACCTTTCGTCTATGGTAATCATTAACATCTATCGTACTTGCAGCAATTTTTGCAGTTTAGCTAATTGTGTTTGGCAGCACAATGTATATTTAAAATGAACCGCTTGAAACAAATCATTGACAAAATTTTAAATTAGGTAACATAAAAATAATATATTCTTTAACAAAATAGTTCAAAAAAGGAACAATGAAAACTACTATCTTTTATTTAAATAACTATTTATACCTAACAGACAGTATAATTTAAGTTCTAAAGTTTTTTTACGCATAGAACAAAGATTTTTTTCTTACGTAAAATAATTTATCGAAATACGTCTGATATGGATGCAAAATTCTGACATTTCAAATTGAAACCATAATAGTAACATTGTAGAGCATGCATTATAAAATACTTTTTACAGATACGACATTTAATTTAAGTAATTAATAAATTGTTTAGCCTTTACATTTTATTTCTTTTATATATTTTGAAAGATATTATTTAGTACTGGTGTGCGATTTAAATTAGACGTTAGTACCATCTATCGGTGTCATTTAAACTATAACTTAAATGTAAATGTACGTCCCGTAGTTAACATGTTCGATATTGAAGTAATTAACTATCGCAGTGGTTAGTATTACTCATCAATATTAGTTGATAATTTACTTATTTCTTATCATAACTCGTAAATCAGCATATCTAGAAAAATTCCACGTCTTTTCTATCTATTATTATACATCATCTAAATTTCACGAACACCACGAAGCTAATTTTTACCAAACAGCATGAACTTAAGTAGAATTTAAGTACCAACCTTTGGAAAAACTAACCAAGCACTACTGAATATATGACGAATAACTATTCGGTTGCTTTTCGGAGGTTGTAATACACTAGGGTTTGATTATTCCCTGAATAGCTTATTCGGGTGATAATTATTCAGATATTTTATTCGGAGGTGGTAATACAGGCCCTAACTGTTTAATATAAACAAAACAGAATTTCGTAGATATTCAATTAAATAAACATTGTTTCTAATTTTTACCTATTTAATTGTAAACAAGCACTATTTACCTTGATAATATATCAAGGGCGCTCACGGGCAAGCTTTTTGTTACAAACGCCTGTATAATTTGTAAATTGATCGACCAGTTTTAGCCGCCACTCGTGTACGAATGCAGTCTGTCGTGTATTGAAGTGGGTGTACATGCGAAAGCCAGGCCGTTATATCCCGGATGTCGCATCGACCACCGTATCACAATCAAATCGTTCTGCCTGCCACAGGACAGAGAGCTGAATTCGTAATCAGCACAGGAAGATCCCCACTCCTGAGGGTGGTTGTGAATTGCTCGCTGGGACACTGGGGGCTACACCGAATACTCCTCCCATCCTCGTCCATCGCCCAAAAAATACATAATGTGACATACTTGGCCGGGTTTCTGTTATACCGTCAGTTTAAGTCAGTCCACCCATGGTTGAATAGTGTTTTGCAGAGGTAAAATTAGCCCAGTTCTATTACAGTGCAGTTACAGTTGACATATCTGGTACGTCGTGTCCTTAGATAAGCGTTCGGCACCCTCCTGACACTTCCAACATCATCTTACTATTGCCAGTCTGTACGTTGTTTAATGGTCTCCTGTGTAGAAGTTGTAGTTTCCAAAATATTATTTTCTACGTGTCATTCGACATAAAACCTGGTGGAGCCGTAGTCAGTGTAAACAACTGGAAAATCTCTGATATCTGTATCACTAAGTTTTGTGTTTAATTTTGGTTCGCCATATCCTAACCGTATCTAAAGTTGTTACAGCTTTATCTACGGTAACAGTGTGTTGCCCTTGCCCATTTTATTTGTTGCGACGGGAACGAGCAACCGTCATCTACATGTGGGTATTATATGTGCGTTATTTAGAATTGCATTAGGATATACAGCAAAACCTAGAAGGTATTTGCAAAACAACTGTATTATAGCTATTAAGTAACACACACACAAAACACTGTAATGTAGCAGCGGTAAACTACAAAGCTGCTATGTAACTGTAAATTTATTTTTAAAAAAAGTCAGAAGTTGACGTATTTATGTTGATACTGTCAGGTAAACCCGTGTGAAATGCCATATTTAGAACAACTTGCAGGAAGAGTGCAGCTAAGCACAAAAATAGGTCATCTAACTTATAATTTTGTTGACCACATGCTTTAATGTTAATTAATGTTAAATTATTTAAAAAGAGCAATGCAAGGGCTTAATGATTCTGAGTATTAAACGTACAGAGCAGTATCAACATGGTACGAAAATAAATTGCACATGCGAGAGGAACCAAATCCAATGTATATTTTAGGCATTATGAAAGTAAAAAAAGTAACACAAAATAATACTGTTAGTTATAAAACTAAGATTAGTAATGTAACCCGTCCAAATTTTTGTGCCGGGATTGTGTTAGTAGTATACCAAAGGAAAGAAAATCAGGTTAAACAACATTATAACAGTTAATGACGCGCGCGTAATTTTCAAATACAATTACTAACACATTTCTTTAACACTCAGTAATTTACAAACAAAGAGATAAAATATGCTACGAATTTAGTGATGTAATTCAAACTGTTTTAAGCAGACAATTTTAAAGAATAATTTAATAAGTGAACTATTAACATTTCATTAATGTAGACGTCCCGTCAAAGCTTGATTTCCAAGGAATAAAATTACCAGAACAGAATGACATTACTTAGTATGTATGAAAACCTGGCGAGGGAACGACAGGGACGAAAGGAGAGATACGCAATAAAGTTTAGATCCTGCATGTTTATCTTAGAAGAGTAGCCACGCGACATGACGGCGGAGCAGGACCAGGGATCTTGTCGCCTCGACCGTTTGTTCGAACTCCAGTAGCAGCAGCAAACCCCACGACGAACAAAGAACCCGAACACATGAACCGGCGTCCTATTTATTATTAGAAATCGCCCTCTCAATCCACCAAAAAGTGGGTAAAGTGCCCATGGAACGTTCCTGACATCAACACCACAAATACGCAACCAGGTTGGTCCCGCACACAGAAAACCGTCACGACACAGAACGTGACCGGCTGACACCGCACATCGTCATCTTGAACCTTGCCTCGTACTCCCCCACCCCCTTGTACAGTGCGCTTTGAGGCTTCCAGCACAGTTGGAAGGAACTCGGCAATCCTGGCACATTCCTAATCTAATAACGCTTATGCGTGGCCTGCAACAGCTATTTGGTGACCGACAAACACAGCCCAAGACAAGAGTCTCTTTAACACATGTTTTAGAGAAAGAGTACTATCCCAAACGAGACGTGGCCCAACATTCCAAATTAAAATTTTTAAAAAAATTTCTCCTAACAGTATACATAAATTACTTTTATATAATGCGATTTATTTTTTTTGTTCAATTTTAATTGTTTTTCTTTTCCTCATCTGATTGTGTTATACAGTGAGCAGAAAATCACCAATGCCGTCATTTGTACCTGATTTGGAACTCTCATGCTGGGGATAATCTGCATAAAACTAAAAACAATTATATATCTCGACGGTTTCGATAGCACCCGTGGATTTATCCACAACTCATTCCATGTATTTTCAACCCCTTAGGATTCTAATTTCGGAAAATATATACATATTATTAAGGCTCTCGTATGGGCGTCTTATTTAAGTGGAAACTGTGACGATAGCCCGTTGGGTTCAAGAAATATAGAGGATAATTTGAAAACGCTTTTCAACCCGTTTCATAACTTTCTATCCCCTTAGGTAAAAAATTTCGAAAATTCAATAAACCGCATTTAAGGTATTTACGAAAGTATTAATCTTAAGCAAAAATCACGTCTGTATATAAAAATTCAGGGTGATAGACATTTTTCGATCACTAATCGAAAATATATTTTACCCTATTTTTACGCCTTTGGAGTCGAAGTTGGAAAATATTTTAAGGTCTTTACGTAAACTTCAATCTAAAGCAAGAAGCACTTCGATATCTCGACTGGTTCGTAGCTCTGGAAGAAAATCACAAAATACATTTTACGTATTTTCATCCCCATTACTAAAAAATTTCGAAACGCCTTGAAGGTCTGTCATATAGATTTGTATACGTACCAACTTGAAGTAAAAATCCTAATGATAGCCCATTGGGTTCGAACTATACAGACGATCAATAAAAAATACATTCCACCTCTTTTTACTCTCTTCATTATCAGCCTGCAACCCAACAATATCTATGTGCTCATGTCCATGGCTTAATCATCTGTGTTTTCTTTTTGTTTATCTTACTGCGACTTCATCCTCCATAATGACTTATATGAAAATTGTCTGACAGTTTTAGTTTTATTCTGATCTCCATTGATAAATCCTTACTTCGTATAATTTATGTTTGTCTTCTACACCTTATTCTTTGATATTTACTTTACTGGTGTAGATGTTAAGTGTTCTTAATGCTGCTTCTTCCGCTTTTACCGTGATGACATAGCCCTAGACCGAATTTCAGAAGTCCTTAAAATGGGCGAAACGTTTACAATATCGTGTTTACACATTTTACAACTTTCGTGCAGACCAGAGAAGATGGCAAACAATAGTTCGTAAAAGTAACAGAATTTTGCTGTTCGACTAATAGCAATTCAGTTGACGGGAGCTCCTCGATGGTCATATAATCCCCAGGAAAAAATTCACGACGTCCTCAAGGAATACTTCTGGACTAAGTGGAAAAATTCCTGCCACTTTAAATCTGGATACCCCGTTATTCGTATTCGCAACCTTCACGTAGGCTTTGCGGTGTACGAGAGGTCAACATTTTAATAAACTCCTTCTTACGAAAATCACATTCCTTTTTCAAATGCACCTTAAGAAACGGGAGTCTATGTCAGATGATATGATAGGTGGCATAAAAGACAGTTTTAATTAGTGGTTATTTTCTACCTTGCCTAATGCCAGTGGCCTACATATTATTCTCATTCATTGGATAATATTGAATACATCGGGGTAGTGCCAAAAGAAGTGTACGGTGTTATCCCAAGAGACGCCGTGACGGGGTATTTGTTACAAATGCCAACAGAATAATTTAAATATGGAGTTATTGTTATGGAATAGCAATATACATATGCAAGAATGTACAAATCTTATAAGGAAACAGCCCATAACAGTTGCTAGAGTGCAGATTTCTGACTACTTCAGAATTGCTGATGACGTGTTTTTCAGCACTGCCCCGCTGTTCGTAATTACTCCGTTCTCCCTTAATTGTTTTATATTTTTTATTTTTTTGTTTAGAATTTTTTTGTGAAACTAGTTAATTATTGATAGATTTCTTGGTATTAAACAAGAAAAAAATCCAAGTGGATATTGTAATACCAAATAAGAAATGTACCCTTCATCGGAAAATTTTCTGTCTTTTTATGCAAAGCCCGAAATACGAAATTTTCGATAAGGATCGTGTACGAGTTGAATAAAAATGTATGTAGTCGGAGACTTTGCAAACTCTGATAAAGTCTACTTGTGTTACTTGGAACACTAAGGTAATTTGGTACATGTTTTACAGATTTTTATTTCGTATTTTGCAGCCCGGAACAAAGATTATATACTGACAATTTATGTCGATCATTGTCGGTAATTGTAGCTTATGTTTCTTTATATTCATACGGCCGCGGGGTGTGAAATATAGTGGCGCAGCGTGATCACATTTCAAAAGAAGCGTCATTATATAAGACATTCTGAGAACATATGAATATCGTATCTTCTAGACACAACCACTAGATTATTTTCTTTGTGGCCGGGGTCGTGTGACTGTAGAATACATTCATTGCCAATTGTCGCTTCCCTTTAAACATATCCACGCCTCACCACTGGTGAAATAAAACTTCCAGGAAAATGTCCCAAAATTTACTTTCATCTCATTGAACCCCATTAGATGGATACTATGCATTAGATTTTGCATTAAATGTCACTTATTGCACGAATACGATGAACGTTGAATGTTGTGTATACAGAGATTGAAACAATTAATTGAAGTGTTTTAAATTGTACACGTTGAGAGGAACGCTGGCATTTGTTATGTTATTAACTGAAAGCACGGATTGATTCCATTAGTTTCCAAAGAATTTTGTATTGTGTTTCAGGTCCAGATAGACGAAAACGACTTTTTTGGAAATGTAATAAGAAGATATCGTCACATGAGAAAATCCGTTCCATTCAATTTTCGTAACCAGACTGAGGACGATCAAAAGTGAGTCGCTGGACCTAAACTAATTTATTTGTCAATTTCCTTTGCAGACCTGATTTTCATTAATAATTTTCTTAATGTTATAAATTGTATATAAAATCAATTTAAAGATTTCATTTCGTGAAAAAATTTTAATAAGATATGAAATGTTTTATGTATTACACAAGCATCAACGCCAAATTTAGTATTTTACATAATTGCTTGTGAACAACATATAATTAGAGGTACGTCAATTTCGCGGATTCATCTGGCAGTAGCCTAGATTGATCAGCCCTATACACGCTCTGGATACAGTCGATTATTCATTGGCTTACAAGATTACAAGCGATAGCTCTATGAATAGAGACATGAACTTTTCGCGAAAAGATATTTGCCTCACTTTGTGTCAGTGACTTGTGTGCACGTCTGCAGACTTGCTTCACGGTCAGAGATTGGATGTTTTGACATTCGTGTGTCGTGGGGTTTTACACGCAAATCACAGACGTGTGGTGTTACAGTAACCTTATTGTGATTGGTACAGTCAAATGAGAAACGTCACA
>PNEQ01094475.1:0-10018 GCA_003012365.1 Medauroidea extradentata | reverse complement strand
TAAGCAGAACTGCTGACGTGCACATAAGGCACTGGAACAAAGTGGGGCAAAATTCTTTTCGCGAAAAGTTCATCTCTCTATCTATGAATCATTTCCTTATTTAGTACAGGTTTGCAATAGGCAAATGCGTTTCGTGACAGCCGCCAGCTAATCACACACGTGATTATGAATTATGTATTTTTGGCGTTCAACCTGACCTGGAATGTACTTG
This sequence comes from Medauroidea extradentata, assembly GCA_003012365.1. Taxonomy (NCBI): domain Eukaryota; kingdom Metazoa; phylum Arthropoda; class Insecta; order Phasmatodea; family Phasmatidae; genus Medauroidea; species Medauroidea extradentata. The sequence goes on along the minus strand of PNEQ01094475.1, from coordinate 9,807 downwards.
CGAAATTTACGTACCTCTACCTATAATCCAGTTAAATACAGCTGTGTATATATATTTATTTATTTATTTATTTGGCATATGAATTCAAGTGCTCTTGTACTGGCGATATTGTAAGTTAGTTAAATTTCTTTTCAAACTATGTTTTAGCCCATTATCGTTCTATTTCCAGATGGGCTGTTCCCTTTCTGGTGAACGCATTTTACGAAAAAACGCTTAATAGTATTGGTAAGTTTATATTTTACAGTTACTTAGCTGTAATCACACTAGAAAGCTTATTTTTAGTATAAACGTGTATTTATTCTGATACATCGGTAAAAATCGTGATCCTTTACACCTCACCGTAAAGGCTCGAGCCTAAAAAAAAAACCACAACATAAATTATTTTAATTTTTCAATCTGTATTAAATTGAAATGTTACCGCATTGTTATATTTGCATAATAATGGGTTATTTACATTATTAATTATTAGTATAAACATTCTTATTACCTTCCATCTGAAGAGTGCCACCTAAAAGTGATAAATGTTCACAGTTCGAGTGAAACAATAAAGATCATAATCTCTCATTCCGCCGCAGCTCTTTTATCTAAAATAACGTTGTTGCTAATACAAACTATTTTGTCTCAATTTTTACGGATAGAAGTCGAATATTGTTGCTGCTCTGTCTATTTTATTTGGTACAGGAAACGGCGGGGAGAATTTTGTTAAACGTAGTTCGGGACACTGCATTGTTTTGCTGCTGGTCTCAGAATGCTGTAGAAATTCGATGGGCCTGGGGAAAGACAATGATTACCGACATTTTGTTCATATATGAATATTATGCATGAAAACAATGGTAATATCATGCTGTACATCCCGAGATAAGCTATTGAGCAATAGGACCACAAATGGCAGCATAGTGCAGTAACGACTAATTATATTCCAGGCTATGCTTTCGTAGCTTATTACACCAATTAAATAGTTACATATATAAAAGTGTTAAGTTTTTTTTGTTGATTGTTTAATATAGTAACTAAAATCATACTTTTTAAACACTGATGATTTTAATTCAATTTCTTTGTCAAATTGTACCTATTTTTACATGTCCATAACTCAGTTATGATACATAGTGGTATGTTACCATTGTCACTCTTCGGTTCGGTTCTGAAGACCTCATTGTTAAAGGACCGTAAAATCGTCTCACCTCACCATTGTCTCTCCTTATGCCCTTCATTTGCATTACGTGTTCTTTGTGCAGTAGTGCAAGCATTTTGCTTGTGTGAGAATAACATTCAAACATTTAAATTAACGAAATATTTAAACGTCAACAAAAATTAACGCATACACGTGTATATATGTGTGTGTGCGCGAGCTAAAAAGAAACACACGTACATTAAACATTTCCTAGAATGTTTAAATTTGTACACAAAACTATTTAACTTGTTGGAAATTAATAAACAAATAAATAAAACATGTATAAAAAATCAAAATTCCATACATCAAGGGACTAAAACATTTAACGTTCGTCATACAGCAAGTGAGTATTTCAGTCTAGTTCTTAACTTAGCCTATTCGTTTGTAATTTTTACAGTATAAGAGAGGGTGCGCCTACGTAATGTTCTATCAACTGAACTGTTTTGTGGTATGTTGGTTTCACATTGCACCACAAATGCCGAACTGTTTTTATGAAGTGAAAAAATAATTTCTTGTATATGTACCACAATACTCAGCTGACACACATGTTTGTTACTGGTACGAATATTTTTTTTTTTTATTTGCAGACTCACTCAACACACTACTTGAACATGTTTATAGAAATAAACAAACCTTAACATTTACTTTTAATGTTGATCTCGTATACGTAATTCGTTCAACCTCATTGAACAAATGGTTACAACGAGGTCTTATATCCCTATGCTTTGATCATGTATAGGCTTATTTTCGAATTTGTGACATCATTTTTTTGTCTTCTACATATCACGGAAACTTTTTAACCAATCAAAACAAATTTTATTCACTGATATTTCATCGCCAAAAATGTAATGTGAAATTGAAAATAAACATAGCCTATTTGTTTTAAGAGTTTAAGGGAATTTTTAAATGATAACTATATAATGATTTTATGAATGATTGTCTTTGAATAAACTTTATCATTCTTTTAAAGCAAAATATCAACATATTCAGAACGAAAATACACTAGTAAGTAGTCTTTCTTGGTCCCTGTATTGTAAGATGCAGCTTCTGAGAAAATTAAACTTTTACATCATGCGTTGCGTACTAGTACACCGATTCGAGATAAATTTAGCATATCAAGTAAACTAATAAAGATAATGTTATCCACACGATTTAAATAACCAGTAGAACTGTTTCAATTTGCAATTACATTTTTTGGTTAGTTACCACAGTTGTTAGGAAACTGTAATAGTTAGCCTAGTTATTTATGCTGGTAACTGCGTGTCTCTTTGGTAGTCACCTTGACTAAACACATCCCACTTTTACAAATGAAAGCATGTGCTGCTAATATACAGTGAATATTAGTAACATGAGCGGTGGGATTTTAGTTTATTAAAATGAAACGCAGAGTGTGCCTATCACTGTAGTATAAGATGAGTGTGATCAAATAAGTCACTTCTTCGTGAATAGTTTGGTTCAATAAGTTTGCGTATCTGGAAGGGGTACACGCCCCCCCCCCCCTTCCACACAAAAAAGGTTGTTTAGGAGAGATTTTCTCCCAAAATAAAATTATGAAACTATTATATAACAAGACTACCTATTAATATAACTACCAGTGGTATACTTAAAATTTATACATAAAAACTGCTTAAATAGCCCCCATTTTGCACCTTGAAAACGAAATGTTTCCGGGGGAGGATCATCGGACCCCTCCCTCCGCCCTTCTTAAAGCGATTATCATAATATCGTCCATCCTCCCTAAGAATAACAGACGCGCACGCCAATGTTGAGAGGTTCGTCGGAAAAACATTACGTACTGAGCTTCGAACAAAATGTGCACTGTGGCTCAAACCTGTTTTACATTTTACCGTCAGCGTGGACGTTGTATAAACGAATCACTAGTATGTTGTTAAATGTTGAATTAAATATAATAGTGGTCTTGATGTCCCATTCTATGTCATTTTAACGGGTTAGCGTTATTTCAGTGTAGGTATTGACGTTCGAAAAAATATAAAATATTATTATCTTGTAAAACAGCAACTTATTATTAGTTATGTGCGATTCGTGCCTTGAGGTTGACAGCAATCTAATCATTTGGCTAAAAAAAACACGGTAACGGTAAAACATGAAAGAGAATTGGTTACCTGAGCACTACGTTTTATTTACGTTAAGAGCCGTTGCTATTTGCGGAACCTTGCAGTGACAGTGTAACAGAACTAGTACGTTCGTGGTATTAATGACTTCTTTGCTGCAGAGCGCAGTTAAGAAAGTGTGACAGCTAATACACGGGAAGGAATTACTAACGTTAGTGTACTCTACATTATTTAAACTTAGGTACTTGTCCGGCAAGAGCAGTGTAAATATATTAAGTTAGGATTAAACATTTCTTCTTGTATATGGACCACGGTCGTAGAAGAACAGGTCTGGACACTCGCCTGGATATTTGACCCCCTTGTTGTTTGGCTGCAGTTCACCAAGTTACCGAGAATATTGTGTTTTATTGGCGCTGCAGTTAGAACGGTCGGAATCAAATTCCGCCCACTTCCTCCCCACTAAAATAAACAATTTATCAAAACGTATTTTTTATCAATTTACGAAATACTTCCTTTGTTCACAAATTTAAGAAAAGGCTACAGCAATCTTTATTTACTTTATAAATTTAACAATGGAAAAAAGTTGGCGGAGTTTGAGTCCGACCGCCCGGAAAACAGCGCCAAAAAGTACGACATTCTCGGTAACTTGACGAACTACAGCCAAACAACAAGGGAGTCAAGCAAAAAATATTGGTAGACAGGCGAGTGTCCAGACCTGTACTTCTACGACCGTGATATGGACCCATGGCCCCGGAAATCATACACACACTGTAAATTAAAAATATTTACTATATTTATTGCTTAAGAAATTCACATATCTACTGATTTTCAGAAAACAATATTATGAGAAGGAAAGAGAGAGAGAGAGTGTGTGTGTGTGTATTTGTGTATGTGTGTGTGGGTATCTTCTCATCACCTTTATTCTCCAAGCACGAATGCTAAATTTCGCGAAGAGCACTAGGACGCAAACTGTGTAAAATAAATCACATCCACCAAACCTAAACTTAAAAAAAGAGCATATCTACTTAAATAAAGGTTTGTTGTTACATATTTTTCCACTTGCTGAATATACGAGCATAACTAAGAACTGCCAATAAAAAAAAGTGTTACTGGAAACGAAAAACTAACATTGTATTTCATATTTCAACCGAAACGCTAATAAAAACAAAACAGAGAAATTTTTCATCACTGCGGGAATGCTGACAGTTTCTCTTAAAGCGTACACGCTTCAAGTACAGAGGAAATTTAAATGGAAGGATTAACTCTTTTTAGAAAAGCCCAGCGGAAGTGAGATATTTATGTACGTCCTGTTTGCTGTTTGTAATTGTGAGCAAGTCCGTATTCGTTTATGTACGGTATTTTTGTTTCTGGAAATATTTATCTTTCAATTTATTATTTTATGAATTCATAATAAATTAACATGTTTTGTGCTTACAAAATGCATATTAAATAACTGTTGATTATTTTTACTATATATCTACGTATGTAATGTGTATGCATTTAAAATGTTACGAACGTATAAGACAGCTATCAAATTTAAAAATGCCACAAAAGATAAAAAATGTCACCATGGGAGATACCGCCACTGTTGATAAATTTATAAATGAATTGTTTTTCTATTGGGTGGAAAACGTTATCAAATACAATCAGAGAGAAGGTGTATACTCGCTCTTTCTCTCTCGTGCTGTCTAGCGTATGCCATCTTGATTACGACTGTGGTTTCAGGTTACTTAAAGAAACGTGTGTCATATATTGCAAATATTTTAATACTTATACTTTAATAATTATTTCCGGTGAGCATGCCGTGTCTCCATTCACTCAAAGAGTGCTGTTTTGTACTCTCCCTCTTGCAAGTACGTCACAACTACGTCAAAGAGAGCACTCTCTGCCTGTCACAATTATTCACCGAAAGTACGAAAGAGCGTATTTTAAAAGCATAGTATTATTAATTTTAATAAATAAAGGTATATGTTTGAAACCATAGCTATTGCGAGTATAATAGTACAAGTGTGGTACACTAAACTCTGTAACACTATCCATGTGTTCTGTAAAGTTATCCCGTAAGTGGTCTAGAATGACTAATACAACAAATAATTTAAACCAGCTTAAAAAAAATATATTTCATAGAAAATAACTACATAGATAACAATACTCATATGAAACGTGTCGACACTTGAATCGATTTCCAAAGATAACACCCTGGTCCGTGATATCTTAGTCTCAGCAACGTCTCTTTCAAAGCATCTTGACACTTGATTCAACTTCTTGGCGGTCACACCCTGACCCTTCGTTCTCTGAGTCTCAACAAAATCTATTTTAAAATACTTCTTCGCGTTGCTCCGGTTTGGTGCCAAAATATCTGCGGCTTCCCACGTAGGCTTTGATTTAGTTGGGTTAATCGAGAGACAGCTTCTGAAAGATGGCTCCGCCGTTCGAAGACTGTAATTTTTGTCACTGCCGTATTTTTACTTGTTAATTACAATTACACTTTGCTACACTTGAAAATTGCCGTATGTGTGTACCATTAATCCTACAATTACTTATGCTCTAATTATTGTCATTATTTTACAGTTGTGGCTTAAATCCTAACGGCTGGTTCTCCTCCCCTCCAACAAAAAAAGTGGGGGGGGGGGTTTACACGAGTGGAAGTGGGGGCGAGAAAGTCCGGATGCTGGTCCAAGGTTCTGCCACCTACCCTGAGACGAAATTTATACATTTCTGTTTTATACAGTTGTTTACATTAATACTGGCTTTACGGCAGTTGTTTCATCGGCATCGTGATATGATGCCGACAAGTCACATGACAGATTTATTTCGATATCGACAATTTATGATAATATAGTTGTTACTGTCGATTAATTAGGGTTGCGAACATATAGTACGTCACAATACTCACACGAACATCACTTGACATTGTTGGCTTCTGACATTCGTATTTTTGTGTACCCGCATTACAGGATATAGGGCATTTGAAAGTTAGTATTATGGCATTGTTAGAAAATTTTCTTCAGGCGCCCTATACATTCTGTCAGTCAACAGCAAACTTCAGACTAGTTTAAGTAAGTAACATCAAATTCTGTCTGCTGTTAAATTATAACACCAAATTTGCAAGTCTCCAGCTACCGTTTATTTGAAACACTGAGTTTCTCTTCTGCATGCCCAGTTATAACTAGAGTCACCATATTGTTGCGAAAAGTGTTTTGAACAATTATGTTTCAGTGTCTTTCGTGCCCATTGGCAGCTCCGCCTTATGCTCATTGGCTGGGTGTAGTCGTTCTCTCATTTGATTGCACCAATCAGAATAAGTTTACTATTACACTATTGGTCTGTGATTTGACAGTAGAACCCAAGACAAGTGTGAGTTAACATCCAATCACTGACAACGACGCAAAGTTTTAGATGTGTACAAACGACTTTCAAACTAAATGGAACAAAAATCTTTTTGCTATAAAATCGTGGCTATAGTTATAACTGTACAGCTTTAACAAAGAACGCGTGTGTCGTATCCTAACACTGATCACATGTGTCACAAATTGCATCAATCAATGATAGTAGGTTTAAGATACTTCAGTTTCTTGGACATTATCTTTAAATATTTTCGCAACGTTTGAGTATGTCTAAGTGTATGTAACTTAAACAAAAACTGCCACTATAACTAAAGAACCAATTTTCTGTATTTCTCAATTTGGGTGAAAATTTACAAAAGAAAAATTAAACTCAATCACTCAGATCCAGAATATAAAATATTAAATTGAGTTATTCATTGTATGCCATGCCATCCTCTAACGCGGTGGACCATCCAAAATAAATACTAGTGAAAACAATTGTATAACATATTCGAGTCACAATTGGCAGCTCTTGAAATAAATATGTTAAAAAATACGTATATATTTCGTGACAACTATAATATTGGAAGACATGCATTACTAAACACGGAACAAACAGTCACAAAAAATTATAATTACCTTACTCAGTACTAAATATGTACTGAGTTTGTTACATTATTTGGAAAATATTTCGTCAGATTTCTCGTGTGATCAAAACATTTTTAAATTGCTGTCAATTTTGAAAACTGGAGACGGTGTGAACAAAATGTATGAATCTTAAAGTCTTTGCACTGAGTTCTACATGTGTACAGAGTTTCATTAAATTCACAAAATTGGTTCTTGATATATTGCGTATGATAAAAATTTTCTAATTACCATTAGACTGAAAATATATACACAATAACAAAATTAGGGAAATTCAAGTAATTTTTTTAAGTACTGTGTGCGTACCAAGTCTGCTAAAATTCTAATAACAGTTTCGTATATGTTTCATATTTTAACAAAATGTAAACATGGCCATTGTTTTGAAAATATAATTGTGGCGTTATTAAAATTCATAAAAAACTACACATTTACGAAGTACTATTTGTGAACCCAGTATGATGAAATTTTGGAAATAATGATTCCTCAGATGTCACATGTTGTCAAAAATGTTCAAATTTCCGTAATTTTGATAATTTTAGTATGGCATTAATAAAACACACCAAAGTCATGCCAACTTAGTAAGTTATGGCTTCTTAGGTTTCTCGTGTGATTTTTTAACGTTAACAGCATGAATAAAATACAAAAAGCATGTCGCCTGACATGCTATAAATATTCCTGACAACTATAATATGACCAAGTTATTGTGAAATTATGAACCAGTATAGGCTAACTAGTAAGCCTACTTTCCTGGATGGGTATGCAAATTAAACCAAAAATGTCAAATCGGAAATACAAATTCGGAAATTTCTAATATATTAACTTATTATTCATGCCAACTTAGTAAGTTATGGCTTCTTAGGTTTCTCGTGTGATTTTTTAACGTTAACAGCATGAATAAAATACAAAAAGCATGTCGCCTGACATGCTATAAATATTCCTGACAACTATAATATAACCAAGTTATTGTGAAATTATGAACCAGTATAGGCTAACTAGTAAGCCTACTTTCCTGGATGGGTATGCAAATTAAACAAAAAATGTCAAATCGGAAATACAAATTCGGAAATTTCTAATATATTAACTTATTCGTTTTAATCTATCTTCTAACATGACGGGCGTGCAACAATCAGGATTAGTTAAATAAAAGTTTTTAGACATTGAAATTTCTTCATTAATATTTGGTTACATCAGGTCCAACAATTCTCAAAATATAAAAATTAAAAATTTTGAATTTTCTTTGGTGAAATCTTCGGAATTATGTTACATACATTTTATCCGCAGCATGAACAAAAAACATGAAAATCGCGTTACCTTACTTCGTTATATTTGTGTACCGAATTTGATCAGTTTAATTAAATTGTTCCGCAGATTTTCATTTAATAAAAAGTTCCAAATGCCATTACTTTTATAAGCCGATTATTGGTATGAGAAAAATACGTAAAACTCAAGTCGTTGTACTAAGTTGTACATGTGTGTTGAGTCTGATAAAATTTGGATACATGATTCCTGTAGGTGTATCATGCGATTTAGAAATGTTCAAAAAGCCCCTTTTTAAGACATTAACACGGTATTATGAAAAATTCCTGAAATATTATTATTCTTTTCATATAAAGTGTGATCAGAAATATATTTTCTATGTAAAATCAAGAACATAGTACGATCAAAATAAATAAAATCCTTGCAACCTTGCTGAGTATTAAACATGCACCGAGTTTGGTGAAATTCTGAGAAGTTGTTCCTCTGATATATTTTGTGATAAAACAAATATTTAAATAATCTTTGTATTGAAAATACGAACACATCATAAACAAAAAACATACGTCATCTTACTAGGTACTATGACTACACAGTTTGATGGAATCCTGATATATGATTCCTAAGATATCTATGTTCAAAAAATGTTCAAATGGCCATCATTGTTAAAATATGTACACGTCATGAACAAAATATTAAAGTATTCATTCACAAGAAGGAATATATGTATAACACGTACAACTAAATTCGAATACATAAACATTTCGTCAGATACGTCACATTAACAAAATATATAAAAGTGGCCTCAAATTTCAAAATATAAACATGGCATGATCGAACTACATAAGCAGTTTGTTAAGTGCTATCAGTGTACCAAGTTTGATGAAATTTGGTTACGCTGGTTCAAAAGTTTTAGGAGGATACACACAGAAACCCTACCCACACGCAACACACAACCACACACGCCAATATCACACACACCACACACAAACACAACACACATAACAACACAAATACGAACACATAAACACATCACACACAAACACCACACAGAAACAACACACAACACACACAAAAATACGAACACATAAACACCTCACACGCAAATACGAACACATAAGCACCTCACACACAAATACAAACACATAAGCACCTCACACACAAATACAAACACATAAGCACCTCACACACAAATACGAACACATAAACACCTCACACACAATTACGAACACATAAACACCTCACAAAAAATACGAACACATAAACACCTCACACACAAATACGAACACATAAGCACCTCACAACAAATACGAACACATAAACATCTCACACAAAAATA
>PNEQ01094474.1:0-23839 GCA_003012365.1 Medauroidea extradentata | reverse complement strand
AGCATAGGAGGGAGGTATTGTGGTGTATGAGTGTAAGGTAGTGTAGAGCAGTGTGAAGTGATGGAACTGATATACACGAGTGTAGGGTGTACTATGACGGACGTGTCGAGAGGAGCGTGTATGTATTGTAAGCGTTGTTGTGGAATATGTATTAAAGTGAGTGGACATGGAGTTCTGTGTATTTATTGCAGACATCACATATTCAAATAGGAAAATACACGGAACTACATGCGACGAATCGCTACCAACCATACAAGCAGTAAAGTAACTATTGCTAATGGTGACTTATATGCAGTAATGGCTAGTGATTTTTTTCAAAGGTTAAATCTTTAGTGCTCACTTTATCCCGAATGACCTATATATTTTATGTCCGCATATGTTAACTTTAACATTTTTAAAATTTATGTATTTGGATTGTGAGCCAGTTACACGCTACCTGCACATTTTCGTCCATTGTTTCCATCCTGTATTTACGATTTATTCTCGTTCCTAAATTATTAAACGATAGACAGAGGTATTTATATGATTTACATGCCACATAGCCATACACAATGCATCGTAAGCTTTGTTTTTCTGTTATTATAGGCACATAAACGTAATTATCCCTAACCAACACACTGCCACGCCCCTTTGTTTTGACGATGGAAAACATGGCCGACACAAGTTCAATTGGGCTTCAGCCAGAAAGCGCTTCCGCCCCTCTATGTTTACTATACATCTTGTTGGTGTGCGTCGAGCACGGCCATAGAGGAACAGGTCTGGACACTGGAATTGAAAATTTACCCCGTCATGACTGATTGGCGCCACTGGCACTTTGGGGTTGTTTTAACATTGCGTAAATGTGACTACAAGGAGCAAGCACGTGTCGGAGCTGCTAGGAGAACTGCTAGTACGACGCTATACTGCTATGTTAAAACAACACTTCATTGCTAGTGGCGCTTTCAGTCATAACGGGGTCAACTCAATACCATTGGTAGTTAGGCGAGTGTCCAGACCTGTACCTTTACGACCGTGGTGTCGAGTACATAACACAATCGATTTTACATTCAATAATTTTAAAGCAATATCTATCGACTTTGTTCATCAGACAAATATTTTAACAAAATTCTGTTAATGTAATTACAACCTGAAAATGTCTTATAATGTAATTACAGCCTAAAAATGTCTGATAATTTAGTTACATGCAGCCTGAGAATATTTGTATCCTATGTAATATTTAGATTAACAACTGTCAATATGCATGTATAGCTGTAATTAAATTAATAAAAAATATATAATTATACCAGGTATATACAAAATCTGTTTTTTGCATTAGATATAATTGTAGTGATGACTTAGAACATATATTTTTAAAGGCATAAGTAAAATTAGTTTATAACCTAAGTCTATTTTCATAATGCGATATTTTTATTTGTGCTGGGAACGATCGTTTTGTATACAAACCTCAGTACGATAATGAATTGAAACCACTACATTATAATACCATACATAGAATAAAGGTCATTGAAATTAATTCTTTCTATTCGAGAATTGGTCAAACGTTTGTCTGAAATAAGAACAAATATGTTGTTTTAAACTCTTTAATAAACAACCTGGTACACAGAAAAGTACAGCATGTGATCACGATTCAGTTATCCACCTAAAAGGCATACTAAGACACAAACCTAAACTTACGATTTTAAGACATAAGATCCACTTTTCCAAAAATACCTTCGCGGAAACACTTAAATAACCTCTTACATTTTAACATCAACATCATAACAACCAATAACCTTTAAACTGCTCGACGAAAAGTGGAGACATACAATATTCTAGTTATTTGAAAATTATCAGGAAAGTTGGTGCTGGTTCTGCCCCCATACCAGCTGTTGCCGAATCTAACAGTTCCCAACTTCATCTGTTTCAGTTTCCTATGCCTGCACTAGCCAATGACCGCAAAATATTCGCATGAGACGACCTGGTACTCTATAGACCTTGCAAATACCCAATATAATGCACCTAACCCTTAGATTGCAGTACATATAGGCTTGAAACACGTTAAAATATTTTGTCAGCGCTTGACATATAGGTCTTCAGTGCTGGTGAGGGGTCAAATGATGTGAGTATGGAGTAGCACTGGAATGAAAGGCGAGGGAAATGGGAGGTCCTCAAGAAAACCGGCCGACTAACAGCTTCAATTGCCACGATTCCCACAAAGAAAAGAGAATAAACATGACAATAGGTTTACAACTGCTGTATCTTGTAGTATGCTAGCGGAACTCATGTTAAATAAGATTCAAATTGTAACAATTCTGCATAAGGCAATCAATAAGAAAAAGAGCCACTACAACCTAGGAGTGGGCACATTACCAAACTACTGCATTAAGTAGTTTAATAGTTGTATTGTTGTTATCATCCCAGTTCTTCAATTTTTATTTTCAAATTCATACACATAGATCAATAACAACACTGTGGGATCCCTATGATATGTTAAAGCTGCAATACCAAAGCACAAAACAAATTATCCAACAGCATTTAGAGCCCCTCCCAAAACCCACACTGGCCAACAAACTAAATGAATCAACGTAGCCAATATGGGTGTGAGGAGGAGGCAGCGTGTCGGAACACCCTAGCTGGGTATAATCCTACACACATGGTGGAATTGAAGTGATAATTACCGTGATAGGGCACCAGTCCCTCGTTGATTTTAAAACTAGCCTGGGCGGACACGGGACTCTGTACTCTCAGGGTTGGGTCGACGACCACGTGGCTGCCTCCTCACACGAAGACCGGTGCGATACCTACACACGTGTTTTGCTGAGGAGGGTGTTGAGGCCCCCTCCACACCTCGTAGCACAAACAAATAATCACTGAATTACAAAAAAACACAAACACTAAAAAGGCGACACTAAGTTGCATCAGAGAAGGCTGGACCCTGAAACTTACGTGACAGTGAAATAAGTTGCACACGCACTGACGTAAGGGTGGTATATTTCATATGAAAATGAGCACTATACATCAAAGCTAGAATGGCGCTGAAGCGGGCCTGACCCAAAAGCTGGCCAGTGGCTAATGCGAATACGAAAGCAGGCCGAAGCAGCGAAAAACTTACATGTTGAATTAAGTCCCGGGGGCCAGGAGTCGACTGGGATGGGGGGCGATCTTGGGGAGAGCAGTAGTATGAAAAAAGTTCCAAGAAGATTGTAATAGAATCAAGCATTTCACTAAAAGAAAGCTTTAATCAGCTAAAAACTGACCTATAAGTTAAAGCACAAATTAACGGTTTTTGAATGTCACATCAACAACATAGATAAATACATACATAGAGATATACATTCATTAACATTCTTCCCCCCTTTAGTAAAGAACATAGTCATCCAAAAGTTTAGGGGGTCTTTTAATTCTCTTAGGTCTGCCAGGAGATCTTTTCTGCGATATCTGGGTTAATTCAACATCAGACGGAATTTCACAGCTAATGTCTTCGTGAGTTTTACTCTTTTGAGTAAAATTATTCTTTTCAAAAATAGGTCTCAAATCTTGACAACTTTCTTCTGTTTCTTTCACATATGGTTCATTATTTTCATTCTCTGTGCCGTTTTCAAAGTTCATGTTATATATAGTTTCTGATGTTTCTTGAAGGAGAGTTACATCACCTCTTGGAGCAAGGTGTTTTAACGACACAGTAGATTCTCGGCTATCTGCGTGTCGTACTCTAGCATATTGGGGATTAGCCTCAATGAGCTGAACCTCTTCCACCAGCGGTTCATATTTACTTTGTCTGAAATATTTCCGTAGCAGAACAGTGTCAGACGTGCTGAGAAAAGTTTGCAACGAATTCCCATTTGAAAACTTTCGTTGATGAAAAAACATCCTATCATGGGGGGGGGGGGTGCAATTTGTTTAGTGCATAACAGTGATCAAATGCAGTGTAGAGCATCATCTAACACAGTTTTCCAGTGTTCCACATTTAACTTATTTGTTTTCAAACCAAGCATTATCGTTGTCCATATGTTGCCATTATATCTCTCATCCTTGCCATTTACAGCAAGGTTGTAAGGTGTAGTTTGACTAGTAGCCACTCCTTGAGAGTAAAGAAATGACTTCAATTCTTTCAACATAAAAGATGATCCTTGGTCTCAGTGAATATAAGAAGGCATTCCAAAAACAGAGAACAACTGAGTTAGTTTTTGAATCACAGTAAAATACGTCAAGTCTTTGCATGGAAATGCAAATGGAAACCTTGAGTACCCATCTACTATGGTCAGTAAATATCTGTTCCTGGAAGCTGTAGGGAGAGGGCCTTTGAAATCAATAGACAACCGTTCAAAAGGAGATATTGCTTTAATGACGTGGCCATCTCTGTGTTTACTGAAAAGTGGCTTTAATTCAGCACATGTTGGCCATTTAGCTGTCATCCTTCGAATGTCTTCTATAGAATAAGGGTAGTTATGAGTTCTTATCCAATGAGACATTCTTGCAACTCCTGGATGGCAAAGAGATTGATGTAAATCAAATAAGGTAGTATCTCTAACTGAACTACAAACTCGAGAGAGAGTATCAGCTACTGTATTGTTCTTTCCTGGTCTGTACACAACATCAAAGCTATAGCATGAAAGCTCCAGTCGCCACCGAAGAATTCTGTCATTCTTGATCTTGCTGCTATGCTTGGCATCGAACATAAACGACAGTGACCGTTGGTCAGTTATGAGTTTGAAATGACGACCCATTAGATAATGCCTCCACTACTTCAGTGCCTCTACTATTGCACATGCCTTTCTTTCAATAGCAGGATGTTTTCGTACAGTTCCAGACAATGATCTAGAATAAAATTCTGCTGGTCTTCCACATTGACTAAGTGTAGCTGCGATGGCAAAATCAGAGGCATCTGTTTCTACTACAAAGATTTAATTTTTAATCTATAGAAGTTATTACAGACTTTGCTATGTCAGTTTTCAATTTTTCAAAAGCTGTCATTGCATGAGAAGGCAGAGGAAACGACTGACATCTAACTAGAACCTGGATCTTTTCAGAAAAGCGAACCACCCAACAAGCATAATGAGAAAACATACCTACCACCCTTCGTATTTCCTTGATATTCTGTGGAACAGGCATATCTAACAACGGTTTAGGTCTCGATGGTTCAGGTTTGATAGTGCCATTCTTAATAAGATATTCTAGAAGTTTTATGCTTTTCTGAGAAAAATTACTTTTCCTTTCGTTAATAGTTAAACCATGTTTCTTCACAGCAGTCATAAATTCTGCAAGGTTCTTGTCGTGTTCCTCCTGTGACTTTCCACAAACAGTTACGTCATCTAAATAGGTAAAAACTCTTATAAGCCCTCTCTTTGGATAACTGTATTAATAATCAGTTGAAAACATGGTACACCTTTAGTGACACCAAACAGAATTCTTTTAAACTGATAAAGTCGGCCTTCTGCCTCAAAAGCTGTGTACAATTTTTCATCTTCACGATTGGGTACATGGTGGTATGCACTTTTCAGATCAATAGTACTGAAAATATCATATTTAGAAACTGAAGCAACAATATCATTTATTTTCGGCAAGGAATACGCATCAAGTTGTGTAAATCGATTAATTGTTTCAGAATAATCTATTACCATTCTCTTTTTTGATTGTCCGGTTTCTGCTCTCAGTATCTGAACTCGCCAAGGAGAATTACTTTCCTCGATAATACCTTCAGAAAGAAGTCTCTTTACTTCTTCTGCTATGAATTTCGATTCTTCAGGGGAATATTTACGAGACTTTGTTGCTATAGGTCGACAATTTGGTGTAAGATATTGAAAGAGAAAAGATGGTTCCACTAGAGCAGCAGTTAAACTGGAAATCTTTAGTGGTGGCTTGTTTCCAATAAATTTCACACCAACCCAGGAATGCTGTGAAAGTATGTCGTGACCTATTATGACATCAGCACCGAGATTTGGAAGTACAGCAACCTCTATATTTTCATAGTCGTGTCCCTTTAGAGTTATACTCACAAAACAGTCACCCACTGCTTTGGATTGCAAAGTTATCGATGCCATTGTTACTTGACTAGCAGATGGAAAAACCTTTACTCCGCAGTTGTCGATGAATACACTACTTACAAACGTTTCTGAGCTTCCAGTATCAATTAAGGCATCTGCGACTCCTACATTAATACGTACTTTAACTAGTGATTTTGTCAGACAACTTGATGTTGCTGCCCCTAAACAAGGTACAGAGGCTATAGTTGAAACTTCAGGCTTCCTATAGTTGTTTTTACTCTGGCACACTTTTGCAAAATGCCCTTATTTCCCACATTTATTGCAAATAGAATTTTTGGCATGACACAATTATTCAAGCACATGTTTTTTGTAACCACAAAAGTAACAATTACTTGGATGAGTTGAAGCTGCAGATACAGTGTTAGATTTAGAAGATTCAGAAGATTCCATACCTGCCTCATGTTCTTTGTTAATGTCATGGGTAGCATTCAGGAACATACTAGGAGTAGAGTATAACTGAGACTGTTTTTGCACCGATTCCAGACATCGAGCTTGACAAACAGCCTCGTCTAGCTTTAGTACATTATTCTCTAAGAGACATTGGTGTATTTAAGATGATTTAAGACCACTAATGAAAGTATCTCGAATAAAGTCGTCTTTACTTTCGCTAGCACTAACTGCACGAAAGTTACACTCTTTACTTAATAACTGAAGATTTGGAAATATTGGTCTACTGACTAACCAGTTTCTTGCTTTCTAGAAGCTAATTGGTGTCTAGCGAAAACTTCATTTGTGGGTTTGATGTATACAGTTTGTAAGACTTCAACAGCTTTCTCATAAGTAACACAACCAGATATAATGTTGAAGACCGTATGACCAACATAATTAATGAGAATTTTCAACTTATCTTCGTCTGTAGATTTTTCAAATGTTCTAATAAGATTTTCAAAAGTCCGAAACCAATGCACCCATTCCTGAGTAGCACATTTGGAGTTTGGGTCAGTATTGAATCGTTTAGGTTTCAAAAGTTTTTCTATTTTCTTTTCAGCTGATTAAATTGTAAAAGAATCAAGCATTTCACTAAAACAAAGCTTTAATCAGCTAAAAACTGACCTAAAAGTTAAAGCACAAGATAACAGTTTTTGAATGTCACATCAACAACATAGATAAATAGATACATAGAAATATACATTAATTACAAAGATATAAATATGACTTTGGTTGATACAAGTGGTGAAGCTTCCCCATGATGCAACGCGCGTGCACACCCTTGGCCGCTAAGCTCGCACTGCCGAACATGGCGGTGGGCGAGAGGTTGAGACCTCTCGTTCGCGCCAAGTCCGGTGAGGTAAATTAATTTTACTACTGAAAACACAACACACTGAAAGTTAATATCAAAATTGACTTCCCTAACACTCTGTGATGTGGGGAGATGTTTGTGTAATGTTTTGAGTCTTTTGTTTTGCTTTAGTCATGTTTTGGAGTTGCCAGAGTTTTTGGTGAACTTACGTGTTTCACACAGATTAATATTGGTGAATATACATACACACTACATTAGTACTAATACATGCTAAAATTAACATATACCGTTCTAAAAATATAGTTTGGCAGGTTATTGTCTGCTTGTGCAGGCCGTGTGGTTCTGTCATGTTGGCACTGGCCACATGCTTGACCTAGGTCAACACACATGTGGCTATATAGCATTCATGATAATTTTTAGGTGCTAGACTCGCGTATACAACACTATTTACTGAATTGAGAAAATTCTTGCATGAATTTTAAGGTCACTCGCATGCTCGGTAGTTGTAAAAACATGCGACCATGTGATTGGTTTGGGGTTAATTACTCCCTTGTTAAGAAGGGGATCGCCAAACTGCCAATGGTGTTGGTACTAAAATTGCACTATTACACTGTCACTTCCTGATTCTTATTCCATTCACTCCTTGGCCTGTGGCCACTACAAACAATTGGGAAGATAGTTTGGCGTCTGTGGTGACGTCATAGAGGAGGCGGCAACGGGTCTAGAACCCGTACTAGGCGGGTCACGTCAAATGGCCCTCCCTCGGAGACCAATTGTCGCGGCTGTCCCCCTCGTCAGTAGGGGTTCCATTGAGATGGTAGGTAGCTGTCCCATCGGTATAGTCCCCCAGGGGCGGTCTGGGTTCGTGATGGTTGATACTTTCCTTGGATGACTGGTGTGGCTCATCTCAGTATCTGGCAGGCACATGGTGTGTCCGCTGCGACCGGCCGTTGTGGTTGCTCAGTGGTTCAGCATAAGCAACCTACCGGTAACGTGCTGGCAGGCGGAGTTGCCACTGGGGGTGGCGCCGGCTCTGGTGTGGTCATGTGCTGCGGCAACCCCCGGCTATCAGTCGATGCGTGCAGGCAGCAGAGGACCTCCCCTTAGGTCTCGGCCGGGGAGGTGCTGGCATGCCATGCCGACATGGGCGGCTGCTGCCTCAGATCCTCTGCTGGCTCACCCAGTACCACCGCGAGCTGGGCGCTCAGTGGCGGTGATGATGGTGGTAACATGCTCGAGGGTTGTAGTGGTGATGGTGGTGACTACCTTGATGGTGCAGAGGATGACATGCTTGGAGACGGTGGTGATGGCTCCGCCGGTGACTGGCCGGTTAGCGCTGCTGCATAAGTTGTTGCGACACAGTTTGGCTGTGTGGTGCTTGAGGTGGATGGCTCCTGTTGCTGGTTAGCCGGTTCGCCGACGTCCCTTCGGTCTGTCACTGCTTGTGCGGAGATCGTCCCTGTAGACTTTCCCCTGGTGTCGTGGCGTCACTTGTACGATGTATGATGTGGGGTGTACTTGCTTTACTACCTGGTGTGGGCCGCTCCTTCTCTTGGCGAGTCCCGCATGTAAGTTTTTGGCTGTGTTTGGCTGTGGGTGTTGTCTCACATAGACGGCAGTTTCAGGCTCTAGCCCCCGCTGTGGATGCCGGGTCTGAAGAAGCCACTGCTGTATGTATGCTTGCTGGTGTTGACTTACATTCTCGATGCACTCTTGGCATGCTCTGCCTGGGTCCTCTCTGTTCATCGTATCCTCTCTGTGCACCTAATGACTGCCTGGCTGGGGCAAGTTCCTGCCATGCAAGAGTTTGGCTGGTAAGTGTCCTGTGGCATCATTCACGTGGTTGCAAAGGCAGAATAGGGCCTCGGGGATGCATTGTGCTCATGATGTATGGTCATCTCCGACTCGTAGTCGGAGTTGTGACTTGAGTTCTTGGTTGCACCTCTCTGTTGGATTTGCTCTCGGGTTTTATTGGTTGGTGGTATGGTGTTGCATGTGCAGTGCAGTACAGCATTCGCATAATTTCCTTCCAGTGAATAGCTTGCCTTTGTCTGTCAGGAGGGTCTTCGGAAACCCCCAGCATGGGAAGAAGTCGTTAACGAGCGTCTTGGCGATGTTGGTTGTACAGGCTGTGGTTAGAGGATACGCCTCGACCCAGCGACTGAACAGATTGGTGACCACCAGGAGGAATTTTTTTCTGCCCGCTGACCGCGGGTAGGGCCCCATGAAGTCCAGTGCTTCTGTGTCAAACGGTTCGGTGGGCAGACGTGGCTGTTGCTTAGCTTCGCCATCCGAGCATCTGTTTTTATATACACTGCACTGGTTGCAAGCTCTGATGTGGTTGCGGATGTGGTACATCATGCCTCTCCACGTCTAGGTGTCTCGAATGCTCCTGTTTGTTTGCTTGGCACCTGGGTTCCGGCTAAGTGGTGATCATGGTTTTGCTTTATCACAAGTGGGACGGCTGCTTGTGGTACATAAACTCGCCACTGGTTTTCGCCATTAGCCACACTCTATTCTAACCGGCTGTCCATTACATGCCAGTTTTTAACTAGCTGGTTTTAGCAATTGCGAATTTTCTCCACAGTCTCCTCGCACGCCCCTTGCGCTTCCAGTACTGTGTGTTGTAGGGTGCGGTTCGTAGGTAGTTTGGTGCGTAGATACAGCGATACATTGCAGGGTGCCCGTTTGGTGGGGTGGCAACATCGTCTCCCAATCCTCCTTATCTTGTGCGATGTTCTTGCCTGGTGCGCGTGACAGCGCATCGGCCAGTTGGTTTTCAGCGCTTGTGGCACATTCCACGTTGAAATCATATGCTTGGAAGAGCATAGACCACCGGGAGAGCTTGCTGCATACCTCCTTCATCTTGTGTAACCATACAAGGCAGCAGTTGTCAGTGCATAGTGTGAATTGTTTGTATTCCACGTATTGCATATACTGCTTGACAGCCCAGACAATGGTAAGGCAATCGGACTCGTTGACATCGTACTTGCACTCGCGGAACCCAAACTTAGCACTGGTGCAGTCGATGATGCGCTTCTCGCCATTCTCGTCGTACTGGAACAGTTCTGTCCTCAGGCCATCCAATTTCGTATCTGTCTGCAAGTACAATTGCTTTGATGGGTCAACCCACACGAGTGTTTTGCATTACTCGAACCTGTGTTTGATTTCGTCGCATGCCTGTTGCATCATGGGCGTCCACTGGTACTTGCGGGTGACAGAAAGCATGTCAGTGAGTGGGGCTGTTATTAGTGCAAAGTTTTTCACACACTGCCGCAGCCAATTAATCAACCCGAAGAATTTTCTCAGTTATTTGAGTGTGCGAGGGGGGGGGGAGACTAGGTAGACTTAGATGAGTCGTTTATGTTCCTCGTTTGGCCAGCTCCCGACTTTGTCAACCAGGTGCCCTAGATACTTGAGACTGACCTTGCCGATGCCGCACTTATGGTTGGCACAAGTGAACCAGTCTATTGCAAAACGCTCGAACACGATGGCGAGGTGGTGTACATGTTCCTCCCAGGTTTGTGACCAGATCACATAATCTAGGTATGCCATGGTGAATTCGCCGATGATGCTGTCTAACACACGGACCATAATGTCCTGAAAAGTTGCAGGTGCACATTTGAGCCCAAAAGGCATGGTGCAAAATTGAAACCTTCTGCCATCAGGTGCGGTAAAAGTGGTCTTGTGCTGGTCGGATTGCTTGACTGGGACCTGCCAATACAAGCTGCGCAGATCGAGAGTGGTGAGGATCTTGGCACTGCCGAGTAGGCTTAAGGCGGTTTTGATGTTAAGAACCCGAGGCGGTTTGATTTGTGTAATTATGTTCAGAGGGCGAAAGTCGACACAAAAGTGCCAGCTGCTGTCCTTATTTGGTGCCAGTGGGATGGCCAAGTTATATCATGCCGTCGGTGATCACTTCGGCAATTTGTGAATTAATGATACATAACTGGTGTGGTCCATAGTCGTAGGGTGGGATGAACAGTGGCTCGTTGTGTGTTAGAATAATTTCATGCTCCGCAACTGTGGGGTCTGCATCACCAAACACTTCCCTCCACTCGCCAAGAACTTTCTGGATCGCGACACGGTACTTATCCGGTATGGCATGGTCGAAACTGTCTAACTCAAAGTGCGAGATATGGTGGGTTGGTCTGCGCCCTAGGTGTTACACTGTGCGGCGCTCAATATGCCGAAATGGTTGCGATTTTCTGCTATCTCGATGACAGTCTTTTGTTCTACCAGCCACGGCACTCCGAGGATGAGGTCCTCGCGAATGTCGTCTGAGACAAGTATACAACATCAGTGCCAGTATCCTGAATTTGCTTGTTGATTTTTACCATGCCCACAGCTTTGCACGTACCATCCATTGTGGCTAGCTGGACAGTGTGGTTACATGGTTGTAGCAACGTTTGTGGTATGAGGGGGGTGCGGATGAAGTGGTGTGAAGCAGCTGTCAATAGGTGCTATGGTCGCGTTTCTGTTTACACACACTGAGATAAGTAACAATAGGTCAGTGGCTGTGGTGCTTACTTGGCCCAAGATGCTGGTGATTGTGGCCATGTTGTCCGCCGCTGTGTTGTTGATAGGTGCTGCTTTGCTGAAATTTGTCGTGCCGGTGTTTGCTGCATTGCTGCCCGTGAAGGTGTAGGTGATACTGGTTGCACTGTTGACATTCGAGGGGTTGGTGACATTGGTTGCGTTGCTGACATTAACTGTGTTGGTGACACTTGCACTGGTGACACTGGTTGCATTGTTGACATTTTAGGGGTTGGTAACACTGGTTGGGTTGTTGATATTAGTGGTGTTGGTAACACTTGTCACATTGTTGACATTTGAGGGGTTGGTAACACTGGCTGCATTGTTGACATTAGCGGCATTGGTGACACTGGTTACATTGTTTACATTTGAGGGATTGGTAACATTGGTTGTGTTGTTGACATTAGCGGTGTTAGTGACACTTGTGCTGTTGAAACTGGTTATATTGTTGACATTTGATGGGTTGGTAACACTGGTTACATTGTTGACACTAGAGGGGTTATGTAACACTTGTCATGTTGTTAACACAGGTCGTGTTGATGACATTTGGGGGGTTGGTGCAACTGGTTGCGTTGTTGACATCTTTTGGTTTTTTGTGTGGCGCTGAGTAGGCGAAATTTGGTGTGCCTACCCGACTGTCCCGTTTCCCGGAAGCTGTCCTGGCCAGTTAGGGCAGACGCTGTGCCAATTGTACTGTTCGTCACTGCAGTAGCGGCAGCGAGGTGCAGCGCACGCTATGGCGTCGGACGGTTGACTGGCCGATGTGCTTGGGCCCTCTTTGCGTGGAGGTGCTGTTGTTCTGAGCTTAGCCTCGCCAGCTGTTCGGGCAGCTGGGTCGGTGGGCGGTGCCATGGTGCGGTTCGCTACACTGCCATCGGTGTTTACTCGTCTGTCATCGAATGCTGGTTTGGTGCGTTGTGGTTGTTGGAGTTGCTTGTCTCGGACCTCGGTAAATACTAATAACGGTTCGCATGAACTGGTTATAGAAGGCAAAAATCATGGGCCTCAATGCAGCTCTAAGTTTGGGGTGTGTGTTGTCAACAATGCATTCTAAGATGTCCTCCTGTGCGAGGTCAGGGAGGTAACGACTTGCGAGACTGACTTTCCTTCCTACATATGCTTCGAAGTCCTCTTTCTTGCTTTGTCCCTCTGGGAATATAGGGAGCTGTTGTCGGAGTGTGAAGTACGATCTCACATAGCAGGCTGTGAATTTTGCACAAACAGGGGCCAGTTCATGTTGTATTCCTGTGTCGAGTTCCACCAGTCGTGGGCATCACCGCGTAACTGTTTGCCATCGATTCGGGTTAGCACGTATCGTTGGAGCCGTGACGTGCAATCTTCCAGGAATGCATTGGAGTCATCTGCACTACACCCCGAGAAGGTCGGTAAGTTTTAAAACTGGCTGGGCACTTTCGGCTGTGTCTGAATGGTGAAGGTGGGTGGCGTTGGTCCTTTAGCTGGGCGGAAGGGGGTACTGCTAAAAAGTGGTGTGATGGCTGGGAAGGAGGAGAGGGGCCCCACCAGGCGCAGGATTGCATGAACAACATGGGGTTAGCACTGACCTGTGTTGTTGTGGTGAATGGGTTGATAAACACACCTGCTGGCTGCGCGCTGCCAGCAGCTCACTTGAGGACTGTACAGGTGAACCCACCCATCTGGATTGAGGCCCACACAGGGGCGGTGACGCACGCAGGGTGGTAGCAGCGGTGGCACCCACTACATGCTGCCACTGCAGGTCCGGTGCTGGCACAGTTGTTACTGTCGCACTATTGAGGATTAGTGGTTGTCCTGTCGCCGGTTTGTTGTACGCGGCACTGGTCACACGTAAATGTCCCCTCCAATACAGACATTCATTCATGTATGCGTGCACAGACAGCGTGTATGCAGTGTCCACAGCAGTTGCAGCTGAATTTCTCTGACGTGACTCCTGCGCGCATGGTCAGGGCGCAATGCCATGTTACATTGGCGTTGTGGGGTGTCCGAGGGCTGTGGAATGCCTCGGTGGTCGGCGGGCACTTGCATAATGCAAGCGTTCGGTCGTATCGGATGGCTGGGTCTGTTGGTTGGGGGCGGAAGCACAAAGGGCAGATGCGGCCCACAAACTTTCAGCTTGGCCAGAATGCCATGTTGACTATCTGTGAATCGCGGAATGGGCACGGTAGTCGCGGGTTGTCCGGCGCGGTGGGCGCGATGTTGTCTTGTCGCGGCCATCACTGCTCCCGTCGCGGTCAAGGTCGCGCATCTGTGGTCACTGGCGCATGTGTGCTACACACAGCAGCGAAATTTTGTGCGTGAAAGATGGCTGTCCTCTGTGCTTGCCAGTGCTCGCCCTCCACGCCCACTGGAATGTTGCGGGAGGGGGGTGGTTGGCGCGTCCGCTGGAGTCCTTCCCACTCTCGTTGGCTTGTAGAGGGAGGGGGTGGTTGGTGTATCCAGTGTAGTCCTTTGTCCAGTGTGTAGTGTTACCAAGTCGCATACAGCATTTCCGTTTCTCCCGCACTTTGCACAGTCTGGTGGATGTTACGTCCGTGGTTGACTATTTTAAATAGCCACACAAGTTGGGGAAGCCATTTTGACATGGCCAATATGAGTGTGAAGAGGAGGCAGTGTTTCGGAACTAGGGGTGTGCGATATTTTGAATTTTCGTGTCGTGATTCGATATTTCAAAAGTATCGTGATACATGCGATATATCGTGCTGCGATAAAATCGCGATATATCGCGCTATGCGATAAATATCGCACTGCGATAAAATCGCGATATATTACGCTATGCGATAAATATCGCACTGCGATAAAATTGCGATATATCACACTGTGCGATAAATATCGTGCTGCGATAAAATTGCGATATATCGCGCCATGTGATAAATATCGCGCTGCATTAAATATCACGCTACGAAAATATCGCTGTCCTTTAGAAATCTCATTGTGATAAATTTCTCAAAAAAAAATTGCCCTGATGTACGTATCCAATGCGTCGCACCAGGTTAGTCTTTAGAGGGAGGGGGCATTTCCCTTCAATAATGCACGTGTTTGATTTAGTGTAACATAAAATATATGTTCAGTTAAATTATATTTCTTATAGGGATAAAATTAAATACACAAACTATAACAATACCAATTTAAAATGAAGTATGTTGGTTCACATAAGCATTCAATGCCTTTCTCATTTGTATAGTCACAAATTGCTTCACTAGCAGAGACGACTTTTCTTGAGTCAGTAAGATTTGAAAAAAAAAAAAAAAAAAATAGCAAAGCTTCCCTCGTTGGCAATAACAACAACATTATCAATGCACTATAAATATCTCTAAACATTAAACCACATCAAAACGAAATAAATCTTCCAATCGTTACGGACACTGTGTGACTACAGCCACCACTATCACAATTGCCTCGTCCTATCAGTTACATTGCAGGTGATACTATTAGTCTGCTATCGCTGTCATATAACTCACGGGCATCAACGGCTTGTCGTTGGGTGGGGGGAGATGGATGGGGACACGTTCAGACGGAGGAGAAAGAATAACAAGCTTCAGTAACATGCTGCACATGCATGCCCAGAAGTAGGGGATATGCAAACGGGGCCGAGAATCCCCCCCTCCCCCGAAATGTTTAAATTTACACTACATAGAATAGTGAAATAGAGTCCGGAAACTACTTAAATAACACAATTTTTCACTTTAAAAGCTTAATTTTTCCATTAGAAGGCCTCGGACCCTCCACCGCTTTATTGGGTGGGGGATCGGTGTTACTTGTAACGTTCACATCACCTAACATTTGTCATTAGTGTATTAAAATGCATGGTTACTGTAGCTTGATGTCACGTATATTTAACCTTGTAAGAAATCATATAAAAAATGTTATGTAACTAACTGTTAAGATCTGGGTCCCTTGCGAAAAAGTTTTTTCCATGTGTGAGCTTCATCCCGTATCAAAAAGATGAAGTCTCAATATTCAAATAATGAAAAAGAGAGCGGTAAAGCAAGAATGATTGTTTTCATTTCACTTGTTTGAAAAATATATACTAATTGCACAATTATTTCTGAACATGTCCGTAAATTAAAATATCCAAAAGAAATAATTGAACAACGTTTGATGTAGTAATTAATGGCATATTGACAATTAACTTTAACATTAAATAATTTTTACATTAATGAATTAACAAAAACTACAGCAAGTAAAACACGTAAAGCGTATTAAAAATTATTGTAAACATCCACAATATGTTAGCGAATATGTGTAATAATATAGCCAACTGGCTGTGTTATTTATCATTTGTAACAAGTTATAAAAATTCTGCAGTAATGAAAGTGATTTAAGTCATTTAAATTACTTCATTAGTAATTTACGTTTGCATACAGGTACAGAACAATTTTAAAACTGCACCATGTAATATTCAGGTATCTCCTGGTATTTAAATACTGATTTGTGGTGGGACAAGGTTCCAGCAAACTGTGTGTTTGCAAAAATGTTCACTGACACCATTTTATATGAAACAATCCCAATTTCAACCAGCTATATAAATATATAGGATCTTTAGGTATGAAAAATTCTTAAAAAGCACTTTTTTTTTGCCTTGAACCGCCAAATTTGCTCGTAAAGGGAAAGGCCCCCTGAATCCCCTCTTCTATCTCCCGCTCTGTTTGGTGGGTCGGGTGTTCCTCACAACTAGTCCTCCCCCGCAAAATTATGAGCTTTCGACGAACATTATTGCGTTACGTACTATAGCTTCGAAGTATAATTACTACATGTTATCACCAACCAACTGTTATAAAATTATCACTAATAATTATAAAGCAATATTTACAACGAAACTCACATCCTATTGTGGTACCTTTTTTAACAATATTTCAAAGAAAAAGTACACAAAAATAAACGTTAAAAAAGGAGGCATTCAACACACACTAGTTGACTATAAACTCTTTATTCATGCTTAAATGAGTACAAGTATTACGCAATTATAATACTTGAATATGTCGCTAATTATTTAAAAAATAGGCCTATTTACTTAAATACAAATAATAATTGTACTGTTTATCTTACACGAAATGAGGGTATTACTGTGTAATAGATAAGGAATAAACATGTTGACCAAGTCACCAAGAATACTGAGTTTGATAATATTTAGTCTATTAAGAGTTGTTTTGACATTAGTTTTTTATTTTCGTTTGAGACACGGAAATGGAAAGGCGATAAGTCGACTCAAATGCGTGCGTTAAACGTCGCTTCGCCTCTAAGCGCAGAGTACTAAACTAGCATCCAGTGTTTTCGTAGGAAGTATTTTTCAATGGAATTTTAAGCGGTGACCCTATTATTTAATCTGTGGAAAGCATGTGTTTAACTAAGACGCAGGTATCTATCGTTTTGTTTTACGATTACGGCTGGCATTTTTTCAGTTACAGAAATGTAAAATAAAAAAAAAATTGAGGAGCTGGAAATCGTGTTTTTTTTTTCATAAGCGGACGGTATTTTTAAAACGACAGAGACAGATTGAAGTCTATCATCTTCTACACAACATTTGAATCAGATTTGTTCTCCAACGAGGATGGTCATAGAATACAACTTAAATATGTTGGCCATTTTCATGAACCTCATCTCGTAACAGCACCATAGAACCCAACCCTTATTTAAAGAGTATCACGAGGCTTTTAAAAGACAGTTGCGGTGCAGTTTTTGTTATAAAATATGAATTTCCGTCGTAAAGATAGTTACCCTGTAAATGTATTTGCATAAAAATTGTGTAAGGGACTGTGCTGCTATCTCTTGGCCGGAGATAATAACACAGTACCAGAGCTGCTATCTCTTGGCCGGAGAAAATAACACAGTACCAGTGCTGCTATCCCTTAGCCGGAGATAATAGGCGTATTTTAGCGGTTGAATTGGTAGCGGTACCTGTAAACAGAGCATTTTAGTGCTCCTGTTTACAAGGGTGTTTGCAAACATGCTGCAACCAGGCTGAGGGTGTTTGCATGTTTCTGGCAACCGAGGCAGGAGGACGTTTACAGGGTTTGTTCACAGGATGTTTACCTTTACTTTTATTTCCTGTTTTGTTTCGAACAAATCTGAAACAAAAACAAACTGTATTTATGTGAAATATTGATGGAACTTAAGTTATTTTAAAATAAAATGATGCAATATTAATTTTTTATCATATACTGGTGCACAATTAAATTTATTTCTAAAATTTAATATGTTGAACATGTAAAAAAAAATAGTGAAAGTAGTTTATTTTCCAATAAACATATTCGTGAAGAAGTATTTTCCTTTATACAGTCCAATTCTATTCCTGATAAGACAATAACAAGTACACAATTTCGTAACTCCATGGTGGAAGCCATTTATGTTTACTGAATATTCCATTTTAGCGATTTCTTGTAAATACAAACAGATTCGGCAAACGCTTGCTAACAGCTTGTGACCAATACAACCACTAAAATATGCCTAATAACACAGTACCAGTGCTGCTAACTCTTATACACCAGGCGATATACAAGTCTAACATCAAGGAGAATAATAACTTAACGATTTTAATAACTTGAATTACTAACCACAAAGAAGAAAAATTCGTGAAAGGAGCTCATCATTTACGGGAATTAAACACACTCTGAGAATATTAACCAATTTTTGCGAACTGTTTTTAGAGGTTAACAATCACATGCAAACAACACCATAACGTAAAACTTTTATTGGTTAGAATAAAAAAAAAACTTTTTTCAGCTGCCGCAACTTAATTGTCGTCATCCATGTCTGAACTAATTCTTATTTTCTCTATTTTCAAACACGACAGCGAAAGTAAACTGCACAGTCAACAGCAATATGCTCGCCGTAACATCTAGCAGACGATTTCCTTCTTCTTGCCCTCGCAACTCTTCCTCGCGAGAAGGAGCTAAAAGGGCATACTCTTTTTGACCTGGGTGCATCTTGACCTGACGAGTAAAACACCCTGCGCCAAGATGTTCCCGGTGAGTAAAACGCCTAGGAATTCCCCGTGAGCACGGCCGTAGCTGAACAGGTCTGGACACTTGCCTGGATATTTGACCCCCTTGTTGTTTGGCTGTAGTTCACTAAGTTACCGAGATTATTGTGTTTTATTGGCGCTGATGTTACGAGGGTTGGACTAAACTCCGCCCACTTCCTTTCCACTAAGATAAACAATTTATCAAAACGTATTTTTTATCACTTTATGAAATACTTTCTTCGCTCACAAATTTAAGAACAGGCTCTAGCAATCTTAATTTACTTTATAAATTTAAAAATGGAAAAAAATGGACAGAGTTTGAGTCCTACCGCCCGGAAAACAGCGCCAAAAAGTACGACATTCTTGGTAACTTGACGAACTACGCAAAATACATTGTTAGATAGGCGAGTGTCCAGACCTGTACTTCTACGACAGTGCCCGTGAACTGCAAGAGCACAAAGAGTCGCCAGGTCAAGGCCGAGTAAAACAAACCGATTATATGGCGAAGACTTAGAACTAAGGTTAATTTTACTACAGGTTAGAAAGATCAATGTTATAAGTTTGGCACAGGGAAAATTACTGCCACTTGAGCGCTGGTATCGCTAATGCACCAAACTGACCAATCACAGAGCTTTCCTGAGTTTTAAGTTTCATTAAGTTGACAATTTAAAATGCGAAATCGGTTTCTTTTCCCTTGAAAATTAAATTAAATGACAAATATAATTTCCAAGTCCATTTAAATTTAATTTTAATACGGTTTCGTATTTATCTGGTCTCTTAGCGATCGAAGCGAAACTAGTGGCAGAAATTTTCCCTGTGCCAAGCTCTCCCATAAGGAAACGTATTTTCTTTCTAACCTGTAGTAGAATTAACCTTAGTAGAACACGTCTCTCGGACTTAGAATTTAGACGAAAGATGGCAAATTTCGAAGTAAGTAACCAACAATTTTCTTTACGTACGACTCATTTTCATCAATGTAGAAACATTTTCTATAAATAAACTGTACCTGTAAAACCCAAGGTAAGTAGAGGATTATAGGTAGGCCACTCCCGCTTGCGCGCGCGTTTCCCCCGTCCGGCCGAGAATTGCGTGACGTCACCAGGCAGAGAGGCGCGCGGGCCGTGCATGCCTGTAGCCCGTCAATCATACTGTTGAAGCGCGTGACGATTGAGCTCCGTGATGTCTGATGGATCATGTTTGTGTAGAAATATTAACTT
Organism: Medauroidea extradentata; assembly: GCA_003012365.1. Taxonomy (NCBI): domain Eukaryota; kingdom Metazoa; phylum Arthropoda; class Insecta; order Phasmatodea; family Phasmatidae; genus Medauroidea; species Medauroidea extradentata. The sequence continues at coordinate 3,865 of PNEQ01094474.1, read as the reverse complement.
ATTATGAACAATAATACCAGCAATATTGTGCTGTTGCAGACTAAAAACTGTGGGGGAAATACCTCACATGGCAAAAACATATCTCGTCTTACTAGCTACTACAGGCTCGAAACATCTATATAATTATAAACACATCCTAGCATCAGACATCAAACTAAAATTCGTGACTCACTGGTGTTGTCACCCTTCAATTATTGTGCAGGACTATTTATTGGTCTAACAAAAATAACAGTACAGAATTCAAAACCTTCATTATGTGTGTGTACGAAAAAACATCACATTAGCGAAGATTCACTGGCTGGATATGCACTGCACAATATGTGCCTATTTCACCATGTCATTCAAATGAAAAACATTCAGTATTTTCAACTGCCAAATCATCTGTTTACAAAATTTCACAAGCAATCATTTAAACTACCTCTGTGGCGCGAAGAGTTAGCGGCATGTGCCAACGATAATCGACTAGGTTGCGTCGCATTGTGCTGCCGCTAATTAATTAAAACTGTACAGTCAGTAGGTATGTCAGTAAGAACTTAAATAAATATTTTAAAGTATATTAAATACAGAGAGGTCGTTTGCAATTGATGTTGTTTCACTAATGCTGTATTCAAATAAGAAAATACACGGGACTGCATGCAGTTATTCGCTACCAACCATACAAACAATAATGTAACTGTTGTTAATGTTGGCTTAAATGCAGTAACGGCTAGTGATTTTTTTCAAAGGTTAAATCTTTAGTGCTCACTTTATTCCGAATGGCCTATAATTAATTTATACTTTATATTAGCTTCGCAAATTATTTTTCTTATGCAATATTAGATATTATCAAGTGTTTTCATAACTTATGTAACGTTATAATGAAGTACCATATTTTGTAAGCATGTAAACAAACACGGCCAATTGTAAATCGGGCTGATAATGAACTTCGTACGTCTATAATTAATATTTTGAAATAAATCCGACATTATTTACCGTCGTTTTCCAAAAGTCGTTAGTTAGGTGCAAGTGGAAAGATGAAATAAATGTTAACAAAGTACGCATGTGCTCTGCGTATTTCACAACAGATGGCTATGACGCGTATTAAAAAAAATGGGCTGTTAGGAAAATCAGAAAAGAAGAAATTGTGCGTGAATGCTGTTCAATATGTGTCTATTACAAATTGTAACGGAGAAATGTCAGTTACGACAGCAAATGAAACAGCTCAGGTAACTTACAATATTGCTAAATAACAATATAAAAAAATATGTTAATGTAGGCTGTATAGTGACGTTTATTAGGGGTCTAACTACAATCGCTATATGAAATTGTATGAAATATATTTCTGAAAAATTTGTACAATACATTTTGTTTCAAACCGCATCAATAAAATTCATGCAACGAGAATAAATTGAATTCAAGTTAAGGCGCCCGTCTGCTGGCCGTGTATTTCTGTGAATTAGGTACTAAGGACGACATTGACTGACACTTTTACTGCAGTATCGCCTTTAACGCAAGCCACTAACATTGCGTGCATTGTTGTGTAGAAACCTCGCCTGAATGACACTTTCAGCAGTGATACTCCATACATATTTACTAGTAATAAGTTGTTAACGAAGTTCAATTTAGATTTATACTATAGCTTCACACGAATCACTTTTTTTTTTTTTTTTTTTTAGTTATAACAGGATGAACTAGATATTTACAGTAATTTTGAGATGCTCCAAAATGATCATCAGAATAAACGCGGTGTGTTAAAACTACCATTCATACATTATTTTAAATGTGAGTTATATTGTTAATGCACTTATTGGACACACATAGTTTCTTAGATAAAAGATTTTGCTAACACGCTGCAATACAGTTTACAAGGCAGGTAGGCGGACCCCTTGAGCGTCATTGTTATTAACTTTGTTGTCAGATCCCTTTGGAAGAATGCTTATTAAGCTGTTATAGTTGGTACTGTTACAAAATTCATGTATATTTCTATCTCGTTTGTTGGGTGTGAACGTAGTACGCGAAATTTACACTTAAATCGGCCGAGGAAGTTTGGGGACCATACAGAGACTAATAGAATAAACTAAGAATAGTTAAATGTTAACTTAAATCCAGAGAAATATATGTCGTATCATATTGATCCTTATATCGTAACCCTAAAAATTTGTATAAAGTTTTCGAAATTTCACTGACGAATTTGGTTTACAGTAAACCTATTTAATTTATTTCAATGTTTTATCTGGTAAAATATATTTTTCAGCATATTCGGTCCGTACAAACGGAATGAATCCATTTTATTACTTAAACTTTTTGAAAATATATATTTTTACAGATTTAAGTGTAAACATATGACTCATGTAATGCCTTACTGCATAGTTTTTTTTATAAATTTTCCTATGAAAACTGTAGCAGATAGTGTTTGTTTGTTTGCCTACGCAGTAGTCTCCAGTCGTTACGCGGTTTGTAGGAAGGTGTCCACATATCCAGAAATATTTTGTGTATATACAAGGTGCGGAAACGCTACAAGGTGCGGAAACGCTAAGGGTAAATTAGGCACGCACATTTAAGCGAAAATGTTTTAGGAACTTAGAAACTTCAAACGACTTTTATAAATATAAAGAAAGGTGTTTATACATAATTACAATAGAAAGAAACGAAAGAAAATAACTAGTACGACCTTAAATATTAAAAGCCGCCTAAATATCTCGAAAAATTCAGTAAAATAATAGACATAGAATTTTTTTAATTCTAATGGTAACTACTCGTACTACGAAACAATCGTGTAGGGCGGGTACCTTTGTTTATGGCTTTCTATCTCGTCTACAGCGGAATAATAAGTAATACAAATAATAAAGGAATGTGAAAAATAAGTCCAGTTAAAAAAAAAACCTTTGTATGTGATTAATGGTTATGGTGGTGGCCGGACAGAAAATCAAGTTTTGACATTTTCGTCTATTAGTTTAATATTTTACTTCTCAACCATACGGTTCGGTAAAGTGCTCGGTTATAAATTATGTTCTTTAAAAATAAATAACAATGTCACTTCTATTTTACTTTGAATTTTTAAGTTGATATAAATTTATTATTTGGTATGAAGTATATTATAATTCGTGTGAAATAATAGGCTGCAAAAATGTTCACTGTAACACTTACGGGTGTAGGAGCAACATCTAAAACTTATCATTTCGCCTCGAGAAAACTGTTGCAATTTGAGACGATTTTATGGCAGAATACTACAAATGAACTATTCCTTTTGGCGATAATAGGTTTAAAAATTCCATATATGTAGAAATATGCTACTTTAGACCAATTATTCAAAAATGTGTTTCAGCTGGATTTTGAGTGAAAATGTAGTTATGATGTTATAATTTTTTACTGATTAACTAAGTCGTGTACGCAAAATGTGAAAAGTTCGTAGGAAGCGCCACGGTGCGTAGGACAGGTCATGAAATTTTGGTACAATTTACTGCAGTGATGTCGCGAAACGAGCGAGTTGAGTGACAAGTTGCGTCTGTCGTTAGCGCAGTGAAGCGTAGTGCACAGGCCGGGTCTCTGCCTCGTGACGTCACGTGCTGACAGCCAATGGCGTGCGAGTAGTCGGAGCGGCCCCCGCTCTGTAACACCAATAGTTTAGTCTGAATCTGAATCCTGTAGTTCCAAAATAATTACCTTAGCTTGTGAATATATTTACTGATTGCTGACATTCATTTCCAAAAATCAGAAGTTGTTCCACACAAATGAACATTTTCATAACCATAACACTAGAAGTAAAAACCTTTTACACATGCCTCTTGTCAACTTGACCTTACAGCAAAAAGGTCCTTCATACACAGCTTGCAAGTTGTTCAACAAACTCCCCAGCCACCTGCAAGATGCATGTTTAGCTAACACA
>PNEQ01094473.1:0-23840 GCA_003012365.1 Medauroidea extradentata | reverse complement strand
GAAGAAATACGCTGTGATACCTCAACTGTGGTTAAGCTGCTAAAGTTGGCTCAAATTGAGTATTAGCAATTTGACTGAGGCTCACTCCGACAGCACGACTGGTTGCCACCATGGTTCCCGAACGAGTAAGCAGAAAGAAGCCGGTGTTTTTCCGAGCTTCGTCAGCTGTGACGTCGAATACCCTCGTGATTGGGTCAATAGACGTCACGTGGGCTGTTTTCCGCCGAGAACTTTCCTACTTTATGTTTTTACGAGGTTGGCAGAACTACATTTGAAGATAGCGCCACCGTCGTATAGAGGGCGTATGGTGCGCCGCTAGTTACGTCATGTTTACCCGGATTGGACGGAGAATTATGAGGGTAGGGGAAGTTTTTGGACTATAAGTAAGCGTTCCCAGGGTCCAGAAGGAGAAAATAGACTGAATCAGAGTTCTGATTCAGGTTCAGATACGGACTCGGACATGTGGAGATGTGTGGATTCCTGGGACGTCACTATTGTCGTTATTATGGACAGTTAAGTTTGAATTTGACAAATCACTATGTATTGTAGAAATAATTTTTATACTGAATTTAGCTGTTTTCACTATTAGTATTTTGGATAGTAAAAGTTGTAATAATGTTCGTAATAAATGTGTGACTTTGTGACTTCAAGCATACAATAGAATTTTCCATTGGCAAATCTTAGTGTGACTAAAGCTGCCCTCAACTTGGATGACTTTTCCGTCCTCCACTGTAAAACCATCAGTCCTGCTTCTTTTAGTCTTTTCCTAAGGGTGTCTGTCGTCATCAAAAATGGAAACGGTGGTGACAGACGTTCGCTTGCCATCCTTGGTGGTGTCCTGAGAAAAGGTTTCCTCCGGGGTTTCCTCAGGCACCACTAGGGGGCGTTGCAAAGGTCACACAAATCTAAATACTTAGCGTCGTAAAATATTATAGTTATATAAAAATAACAAGCAATACCTGTTATTTAATGTGCCAAAGTTATATAGTCCTCTGATAGTGACGTAGCTGTACACAGACCCTTGTTTCGAAGCGAACTGTGGGCCGGTGTTTAGTATGCGAGGTAGGCGCGCCGCACACGCGCCATCTAGCACACACTACGCAAACCCCATTACATTGTTTGTACAAATGACTGTGGAACAATCATGTTCAACATTTTAGGTTCATATTTATCCGGTTTTTACGTGATTTTTAACTAAAATATTTTTAGGGTTTTGTCCAGTCAGTTTCACAATCGGAACCACTGTGCGACGCCTCTTTGAGTGCCCTGGAACGGATGCAGGCGCGGTACTGGTCCGCAGACAGGCACTGTCCGCCCGGTCCGCTCGAGCACACCTGCAGGCATGGACATTTTTGATTAGGTTTTATATCGCTTCAGAAATGGTTACACAGAAATTCCAACAAAGATCGGAGTTACAGTAGAGATCGGCCGTAACCTACGTTGAGGTATCCTTATAGAATGATTACATTAAATGTGCGTTTTTTTGGGTAATAATGGAAAGGGAAAAGGAGGAGGCTGAGGCGGTTAGTCGGATGGATGGCAAATCTACCGGGGAAAAATCAATTCTGAAAAGTAATACCGGCCAACATTTATAAATCGCAATTTGTTTAGCATAATTGAACTATCACTTATCTGAATATGTTATGGCTGTCTGTCACATAGCAAGACACAAGCAGCCGAACACTTTATCGTTTTGTCAGCGTGACAATGACACTGCGAGTTGAACGAGTGGTGCGCAAGGTAGTTATACCTACAATAAATCTACAAAGAGGAAGCAGATTCTTACGATCACTGGCTTAAATATTTCCGTACATGTACGTAGTTGTATATTAAGTTCTAAAGCAATACCATGGATGCAATTATTTATATGATAGGTCTACATGGATCTTTGTTAAAGTAAAAATGATGGAAAATATTATTATTATACTTTAAAAAATAAATTTGGACCTGTGTCTTGTATATAGCACGGAAATATAGGCTAAAATGTAATGCATAACTCTCAATTTACATAAAGTGCTTGTACTTGCCCCTTTTGTGTAGAAATATTTTTCTTAAGTGATTCGCATCCACCAGTACTTTTATAAATGTGAAATAAATGGCAGTTTATTTGCAGAGAGAAATACATTCTGCACTACTCGCTCAACATGCACTGACACTGACAAAACCTTAAGTGTTTAGCTGCTTGTGTCTTGCTATGTGGCAGAGACAGTCATAACATATTCAGATCAGTATCTTTTCAATGCTAAACAAATAGCAATGTATGAATGATGGCCTGTATTACTTTTAAGAATGTATTTTGTTTCTGTTACACTTCGCGAGGATGGGACGACGAGAGGACGAATGACAGAGGGAGAGGAGGAGGTTGGTAGGACAGAGAGTGTAGGGGGGGAGGATGCATAGTAGAGTATGGAAGGAGGAGAACAGACGAGGTGTGTGGTGATGCGGATAGGAGGAGCATGGGAGGGAGGACAAGGACAGTGGGAGAAGGGAGGATGGATAGAGCACGACTCCGACGAGGACATGGAGGATGGAGTACTATTTCGGCAAGGACGAGGACATGAGGCTGGAGTGAGGGTGTGGGGGAGGTGCAGAGATAGGGGTGGTGGGACGACAAGGATGAAGGGGGATCACAGGTATGGGAATGACTAGGAGGGCGAGAACGAGTGTGTTGGAGAAGGACGAAGGGTGTACGAGGAGGACGAGTATAGGGGGAGGATGGAGAGGGAGACGAAGACAAGGAGGGGGATCGAGCATGGGAGGGTTGGGGAGCTTGTGGACCGGGAAGAGGGAGGAGGATGAGAACGACGGGGTATGGTGGACAATGTGGGATGAAATAAGAAAGGTTGGAAGAGAGGAAGTGGGAAAAAATTCATGTGGTGAAGGCGAGAGAAAGGAGAATACATTTTTCCTTGGATCGGTCCACAGAAATCTGCATGTAGATGTTTATTTAGCCCTGATGGCCATGCCCACAAACTCAATTCCGCCTTTGAGGGTTTCTGTATCAACTGTCTACAGGATTCTTTCTATTTCTCTATCTATAGCAGGCCACCAAAAGTAAGATCGTGCTAACCCTTTAGACTTCACTATCCCCATATGAGTAGAATGCAAGTCCGATAACACTACACTATGCAGTTTGGTTGGAACTACTAGTCTGTGGCCCCACATAAGACAATGTCCTACTACTGTCAGTTCATTCTGTTTCCTCACATAGGGTGCAAATATGTCTGGTAGTTTTTCAGCAGGCCACCCATATTTAACATATTGTATCACCTTCTTTAGTATTACATCCTGCCTAGTTTCATGAGCCACATCCTGTACAGTTATAACGGGGACCTCATTGGCAATGAAGTTTATGTATGGGGAGTTATCTGCCTCAAGCTCACTTTGAACATCCTGTTGTAGGGGTAATCTCGATAGGAAATCAGCTCTATTTCCCTTCGATGGTACTAATTTAATAGAGTAAGTGAAACCAGACAGAAAAACCGCCCACCTTTGCAATCTGCTAGCAGTCATGGTTGGAATACCTTTTTTTGGGCCAAAAATGGACATTAAGGGCTTGTTATCTGTAACCAGTATAAATTGTCTACCGTATAGGTATTGATAGAATTTTCTGACACCGAATATGATCGATAAAGCTTCTTTTTCAACTTGGGAGTAATTTTTTTCTGCTTTAGTTAGGGATCTGGAAGCAAACGATTAAGGCCTTTCCTTACCATTTTTACCTATTTGGCTCAGTTCAATTCCTACTCCATAGCTGCTAGCATCACATGTCAAAACCACTTGCAAGTCCGGGTCATAACGTGCCAAAACAACCTGAGATGTTAATATATTCTTGATTTCTTTAAATGCTAAGTCACATTTTTGTGACCACAACCATTTAACATCTTGTCGCAACAAATCATACATAGATCGTAACATACTGGACTTTGTTTGGCACAAATTTAGAATAGTAGTTAACAGACCCCAGGAAGGCCTGCAGCTGTTCCACATTTTTGGGACTAGGCGCATTCACAATTGCTTCAACTTTATCGTTGTCTACATGGAACCCATTTTCGTCTACTACATAGCCTAAAAATTTTGCTAATGGTTTGAGGAACTCACACTTATGTAACTGCAAAGTTAGTCCACTCTCCTGTAGATGTTGTAACACTTTGTCTGTTCTCTCTAGTACTACATCAGTATTTTCCCCAATTATCAATATGTCATCTATAAAAACTACTGTACCAGGTATACCTTGTAACCACGTCTAAGAGGTAGAGGTCTTGACACTGCGTGTGCTCTCCAGCAAGAGAAAGTGACCCCTTCATGTCGCCGAGCGCTAGTAGTAATTTGGTGGAAGATTTATCTTGTTTACATCTCGCGTTTTAACATTTTTGCAATTGTTTACATAAAACAATGTTAAGAAGGTAAGCTGATATAGTATATACATGTTCCGTGTCCATAAATGCATTGGCATGTGTGGAACGGTTTATAAAAGTAGTCTGAAGAAATATATTGTGTATTATTATTTTAGTGAACACATTCGCACAAAAACTATCATTTCGTGCCCTACAAAATTTTAGAATCGTTGCAATGTGCATCTACATTTAAAATATTTAAAAACTAAATTTTACTGTCGTAAAAAAATTTGTTCCAATACAAATTTACGTTCCCATTTTTTTCTTCCATATAATACTCGCAATTCTGGTAACAACTTCACATTTTAAGCTAAGCCAAATACAAAAACAAGTCAAATCTTCCACCAAATTACTACTAGCGCTCGGCGACAAGAAGGGAGTCACATTTTATTTCTCAGTGTCAAGACCTCTACCTTCATAGACCGTGCTTGTAACACTTTCTCCATTTCTCTTTGGAACCAACTTGGTCCTGAATCAACCTCATATAGAAGTCTCTGATACTCGTAGATCCCTTTATGGGTTGATATGTTTAATAAAGGTTTACTCTCCTCACTCAATTCTACTTGATTATAGGCTCTAGATAAGTCAAGTTTTACAAATTTCTTGGCCCCATTTAGTGTGCTAAGTAAGTTATCTACTTTAGGTACCGGGTAACGGTCTATTACCAAATTTTTGTTCACAGTTATTTTGTAATTTCCAGCAATTTTAACAGAGTTATTTCCCTTTACAATTGGTAAAATTGGTGTTCCCCAGTCTGAGTGATCCACCTTACGTAAGACTCCCATACCCTCTAGCCTAGCAATTTCTCTTTCAACCTTCTCTTTGTATAGTCTCAAATTTTGATATGCCTTTTTTAAAGTCTTCTTGATGTCCTTGGGATCATCAGCAAAAGGTCACCCAATGAACAAAGATTGAAAAGGGATGTGTTGGTTTTGTATGTAAACATTAATTCGAATGGTGTTGACTAATGTCCCTCATGGCAAGCATGATTAAAAGCCATTTGCAAGCACTCTAGGTTTTGGTCCCATCTATCTTGACTGTCAGCATGGAAAGCAATTAATGCTGAACGGAGATTCCTATGGAAGTGATCCGCATGTGATGGTTGTAGATAGTAAGGTGTGGTCGTAACATTCTGGATGCCATAAGTGAAGCACATATTCTTGAATGAACTGAGGACCATTATAAGAAACTATAATTGTTGGAATACCAGAAATTTAAAAATGTAATTTTTCAATACAAAGATAGTCGTGTCTGAAGTAGCTTTGCGAAGTGGAATTAACCACACAAATTTAGTGAATCCATCAATACACACTAATAACATTGTATTGCCTAAATTGGAGCGAGAAAAAGGGCCAACAAAATCAATAAACACTTTTTGAAGTGGTCGCTCCGCTAAGTCAGAAGAAAGAAGTCTAAGCTTTGTAGTTTGTGCAGGTATGCTAAGTGCACAAGTTTTACACAATTTAACTCTTTGAGAAATGTCTTTATACATTCCTTTCCAAATTAATTTACACTTTATAGTATTAATGGTTTTGCAAGTATCTAGATGAGCTCCTTAGGGAGATGTATGAAAATAATGAAAAATCAAATCATGGAGATTTTGAGGTAAAACAATGTTATGTTCTCTAGAGAAACGAGGTTTACAATGTAAAATAACTTTTACCAATTGATACTGCTTGGGAGCAGTTCCCTTAGACGAGGTCCGCCTAGAGGGTCGTCGTTCGAGGCCACTGTCCAGGTTCTGAGGGCCGACTGCAGGGAGTTTCACCCTATCGCCGGTGACCAGGGCTAGTTTCGCACCATCCAGAGAGACGAATTCAGGTCCTACTCCGTTGTACTGCCCAGCCGACCCGATCTGTTGCCCTGTACAACTGATTCAGCCATCCCAGGGGCGACGTCTTTCAACTGACGAGGCTTCCCAACCGTAGAAGAAGACGCCCTGTAAACGATGACATCCAGAATTTATTAATTACTTATTCACAACACTAGCCATGAACAAGCCTATACAAATATTTAGAACTGGAGTGCCTATATGTTTCTCGTATCGCATTGAGCTACCAATAGATTAAACCCACACATACCCGCCGTGTAACGTTATGGTGCGAACTGAGAAGCCAATAGGGACTTCAACAGCCATATCCAGAATTTAATAGTCGGTCGCTAACGCGGTAAACCAGGTCGTGAACCCACATATTTTGAATGGTCACGCCATCATCACTCGTTAAAGAATGATAAACGTCTCAACACACTTTGCTTCTTAAGGTAATCTATTTTTGCCTGGCATGGTTCCCTCCGAGCATTACCACTGAGTAGGAAATGATAAACATAAAAGGTCAATTAAGTTTATAATAAAAAGAAACCTAGTGTTATTGCTCTCTGGGAATCGGGCATGTTTAACTCCACTGAGGCACAAACTGTGTTCTCAGACAACGACTGTATTTTCTCTTGCTTTTAATTAGCCCTCAAATTAACTGTAAGGCAAATAGATAGAGGACTTGTCATAACCTTATAAGGAAAAAAAAACCTTACAACAATATACCTATGATATTCTTTTTAGTGTACACAACTATAATTTACATATATATACACACACACACACACACACATATATATATATATATATATATATATATGTGTGTGTGTGTGTGTGTGTGGTATTATGCAATTTCATGAAGATAATATGAAACTCTTCTAATGCAATTATTTTATAAACAGACATTTAATATATATTTCGAACATTATATGTTACAAAACTACATAAATTTAGTTTGTATGTACATTCAATAACATTATAAAATTAAACCTGTTTAATTGGTTCAAAAGAATTTTTAAACATATTTTAAGTATTTTTATAATACGCACATGTGTATGTGTGGGCTATTCAAATAAAGGGTAGATATGTGAATTCACTATAATTCACTATCCACAAAATAATATAAGATTCTCTGAACACATTTTTCTTCCATTAGTATTAAAAATGTATATGTATAAACATCTGTTGAAGAAAAATGTATTCCCAGAATTTTATACTGTTTTCTGGATAGTGAATAACAGTGCATTCATGTATGTACCCAAGGTTTGAATAGCCCGCCAAATTAATGCTAGTCGAAGTAATTCTTAGATAACCGCTAGAATGCGCGATAGTTCTAGCACATTGCCGCACAGTCGCGAATTTTGGCGGATAGGTAAATTCGAGTGTCCCGTCTCTCATATATCATCTTTGCCATACGGCAGCCATCTTGTTTTAGTACCGTCCCGGGCGCAAGGCGCTGTTGTCGCAAGCTGTACTCGGTCAAAGATATTAACATAAGAGATGCCTATCTAGTGAAACATTTTGTGGTACAAAAAAAAAACACCATACAAACATGAAATCGACACGAGAGTGTTTTTTTTTTTTTGCAGTTTTTGGACGAGTTCACTATAACACAAAATTACCACAACAAACATTAGTGCGAGAATGCATTAAAGGCGGAGCCACGTCTGTATCGGAAGTCCGGGAAAAGGCTACCGTACCACTGAAAAGATAAAAAAAGTGTTCCTACAGGATTCACAATTATTTTACTTTTTGTCAGATAACATTTCTATCATTGCAAGTGTACATCTTGTGCTTTTAGTTTATCCATTTGTTCTAAACTTTTGGCGGGAAGAAAACAAGTTGCATGTATATTGTGTGGGGAAATTGCGCTGTGTAAAATTGCCTATGATACATTGCATGCAATTATTGCATTAGTGATTGCGCGCAAGGAGCTGAGCGAGAAATAAATTGCGTCCTGTAAAACCAGCTTTAGCTAGCTTCCCGTTATGGCATAAGGCGGAAGGATTCGCAATTATATCAACACCCATTTTAATGTATAAAGTGGTAGGACTATATTAGAATTATTAAATATAAGTCATAACCTTATTATGCTATCGCTGAGCTTCGAAAAGGAAGTTTAGGTTTTAAGACATTTTCATTTTGTTAAAGACGTGGCGTTGAGAGATTAAAAATAAACAGTCATGTTTTAGCGTGCGCAAACACAAGCTCGTGAAAACGAAAAATCATGGGCGATGAACGCTCATGTTTTGTTTGCCCTTCAAACCATTACGCGATTAAAACACGCACGGGCACGTATTCACAACGTAAGCAACAGTTACGCAACTAAAATGAAAATGACTTGGCTGACTTAACATTCGCCGACTCATTATCGCAGATAACAGTATGTACTAGCTTCTAGTCGGGAGAGGCAGACAGCAGTTGCCTTGCGTCCCACCAGCGAGAACAAATGTTCTCTGCCACCAGCGTCTAATTACAAGCACAAGTATGTTGCAGTCGTTTTGTTACACGTAACGAAACAAATTAGTCTTTATCTATAGAGTGCTCGTAGCAGGGATGTATTCTTACTGTATATTTATCAACTCAGGTGGCTGTACGTGTTGATATTTTAAATGCGCGTTGGCCTTTAAAAACTCTTGTACCAATACAAACGTAGGTACCTTGGATCAACTCTATAGCTTACCTTGTTTTACGCAGTTGAGATCGCTACCAGCTGGTATGCCACGGGCTGTAACACCATTCTGGTATATTTCACAGCTGTTTTAGTATTTTCTCGAAACGCATCCTGATGTTTACCAGCTACAGTTAGTTTGTTTACGTCAAATACAGCGTGCAATATATCTACGCAGTTTTTAATAGAATTACTTATGAAACCGTTTACGTATCATTAAGCTATTGCACACACTTTGATTAAAGTATAAATCATGCAATTTATATTAAACACTGCGTTTTTTTAGTCTACAATAATAACGTGCGATACTACAATTTCATTGTAAGTTGCACAAATTGACGATATTCTAGAAACAAGTCAACTATGTATTCCTTATTATTACAATAGATTATCGCATATTTTATATTACGTTATATTTAACAATATATTGTGTGTATTGCAAATTATAGCTTACAAAATGTAATATGATACAGTAAAGGCCGTGCTACATTCGCATGTCCCATCATCTCTGGACAATAGGCGTATTTTAGCGGTTGAATTGGTCACAAGCTGTTAGCAAGCGTTTGCCGAATCTGTTTGCATTTACAAGAAATCGCTAAAATGCAATATTCAGTAAACATAAATGGCTATCACCATGGAGTTACGAAATTGTGTACTTGTTATTGTCTTATCAGGAATAGAATTGGACAGTATAAAGGAAAATACTTCTTCACGAATACGTTTATTGGAAATTAAACTACTTTCACTATTTTTTACATGTACAACATAATAAATTGTAGAAATAAATTTAACTGTGCACCAACATATGATGAAAAATTAATATTGCATCATTTTATTTTAAAATAACTTAAGTTTCGTCCATATTTCACATAAATAGAGTTTGTTTTGGTTTCAGATTTGTTCGAAACAAAACAGGAAATAAAAGTAAATGTAAACATCCTGTGAACAAACCCTGTAACCGTCCTCCTGCCTCGGTTGCCAGAAACGTGCAAACACCCTCAGCCTGGTTGCAGCATGTTTGCAAACACCCTTGTAAACAGGAGCGCTAAAATGCTCTGTTTACAGGTACCGCTACCAATTCAACCGCTAAAATACGCCTATTACCAAGGGAGTAAGGGACACCCAGAAATGTGATGCCACAATAAAGCTGTCTCATCCTGCAGATTAAAAAAAGCGACACTAGAGTGCATGTAATTTCAATGGAGTTTTCGTATTCTCGATCGTCCTTTATTTTGTTATATACCTATTACGTGGATTCGGAGACTGACAATAATTATACAAACTGATTAATTAAAAAGTATTAGCGGTGTTTATGCAAAAGTTGTTTAAAAAATTCGTCAATTAGTCACGTTCGTGAAACTTACTGGCGCTTATTTTGTTTTAAATATTATTTCTTTGTTTAAATAATTCTCTTGTTGCAGTCCACATTCTCTGCTAACATTATGAATACGAATGTTTATGTTTACGAGCTAATTTTGGCGGCATTTAATGTTTTGAAAATTCTTCTTTAACTTGACGAAGGAGATAGGACGAAGGGACAGATGTATAAATATTGGCCATATACATAGGACAAGACGAGACATGGGACAAAGAGACAGCGAGGGACACGAGGGACAATGTCACGTGATCAATTCAGCCAATCAGCATGCAGGGTCCAATGGACACAGCATGGGACAACTTAATTCAAGGAGCATATAAAGACTTAATTGTAGCACGGTCTTAATACAGCAAACTAGTATCGAAGTATCTCGTTTACTTGTTTAGAACATATTGTTTTCAGATAATGTTTTCCAACTGTTATGTTTCCTAAGGACCTTGGTTTCTTAGCGAGATACTGAAGAAGACATACATTTCCTAGCAACATCAAGTAAATTACATTAACTATAAACATGTTTCAACAACCACGAGCAATCTCTAAATTAGATTTTTTTTTGTTTGTGAACATACGACATTGCTCATGTTTTGCTGATCAAGCCTGTGTTGAATGACAAAGTACGCAAACGAACAAGTAAAAACAAATATAAAATAAACACGAATATAGAAAAAAAAAACAATCCCAAATAAATTCTGTCAGTTTTTTTCCTTCAAAACAATTGTTATATTAGACAACAAAGAATTCTAGAGATAGATTGTTGTCTAATGTAACAATTATTTTTGGGGGAAAAAAACTGACAGAATTCTATTGGGATTGCTTTTTTTTTTTTTTTTCTTTTCTGTTTTTGGTGTGTTTTATATTAGTATTGTCTTGTTCGTTTTCGTACATTGTCATTCAATACAGGTTTGATCAGCAAACAGCGTCCACAAACCAATAAATTCTAATTGTAAACTCCCATTGCAACAAACATAAAAATCTCAACAATCTCTAAAGATCGGAGAAATTCACGGGTTCGCTGACCTGTAGGCTAATCACCAAGAATATGTGCGTAGATAACAGCTTCTCATAAACTACTCACTGATACAGTGATACCACATTAGTAGTCCTGCAATTAGTTGATTCCTTGTTATTGTCTCAGAACGACCGCTGTGGTTGAATGGTCAGATCACTCGCCTCACAAGGCGATCCGAGTTTGACATCCGACGGGGTCGGTCCCTAGATTTTCTCATGTGGGAATCGCGCTGGACGATTCCTTTCGTCAGCGAGTTTTCTCAGGCATTTCCATTTTCGCGATGCTCCACACTTAACTCATGTCACCCCGCACCAGCAACGTTAAGCGCTGACAAAGTCTGCTATCACTCATTGTCCTAGCGACATCTAGGAGGTGTAATAAGACAGTAGCTAATTGTGAATGTTACATAAATTTGCAATTTTTTTAGCCCTAGCTTATGCCCAAAACATAACACAATTTTTCAGGTCTGTAATAATCTCAAGAAATTAAACAATGAAATATTGTGTAAAGAAATTGATAACTCTCAATACCAATATAATTTACCGATATTTTCTTTCAAATCTGTAGTTAACACATACCTCTTCCTAGAACATTTATTTATTAGTGAAACTCACTCAAATACATTTTCTTCCAGAACACAAATGTCTCAGCAATTAATTTGTTTAGTTTAAATATCAACCTCCGATAAGCGCAGAACGCACTTGCGTTTCCTATATCCAAGGAAGTAACAGGAAGCAAACACAATTAGAGAGTTTCCGAAATTCCAGGAAGTAGGAGTAAGCAATTGGTTAGTGCCATAACTCGAGAAGAATGCAGAGGGTTAACACTGCACCATCTGTCTGGGTATAAAGTACACTGTAGAAATTTCACTTAAAAAACCTTGTGTTTAGAATGCACCCTAAAGCAGTTTTCACAATACAGCGGTGTGATATGTTCGACGCTTGCCGCCAGCGACAAGATCCTGTCATGGGTTCATAATAGAGTGATGAAATATCGCCAGCCGCTGGAGACACGAAATTGTGCTACCATATTTTACTTAAAGAAATAACTTAGCAATTGTAAACATTTTTTGATGAAAGTTGAACGGAAATTAAAGAAATGTCAACCTGTTTATGCTCGATTAAATTTATACAAAAAAATCTATCAAACAGATAGCAGAGGTTAATATTTCTACCGAAAAATAAAGTAAGACAAATATATTAAGTTACTTTTCCACGTACTTTTGCAATATATTACACTAATTTTCACGAATACTGATATTTAAATATGATTTTACTAGCATAAAATTGATTTTTAACTTTATTCTAACTTGATAGTGTAAACGACTTTTATTCTTCTTTGTGTCAGTCGCCAGCGATAATCGTCAATTCCAATGTCAGCCAATCGTGTGCTATGTTCTCAACGCCCGTTGCAAGCATCAAAGCTCTGATTGGATGACACTTGTCGCTGAGTGACGCGTCGCTCTATTGTGAAAACCGCTTAAATTTGGAGTAGCATCAGAACACGTAAATATTTCATTAAACTAAAATACTTAAATTTTTTCTTTCTTTTTCACTTTTACTCAGTACACTCGCTATTTGACTATTGAAAACATTAATTCTGTCTTGAAAATTTAGAACTTCTTTGAGATAACGATACTTGGACAAAGCCAGTATTTAACAGATTTTATCGAAAATAATTGTCTTCATAAGTCTTAATTGGTCTGGTAGGTTTTCCTTCTAACTGACAAAAGCCCTACTAGTCTGTTGAAGCATAATTGAAAAAAAAATTGTAATTGACGAAAATGTTTCAATTATTTAAATTTAATAAAGCTACAACTCAAATTTCATAATTATCTGCCAATAATTGCATGGAACCAAAAAAAGTCAAATTTGCTTATGCCGTGGCACTACTGTGCACGTTTAGAATTTTTGTCCTATTTTACATTAATTTGATAAAATTAGGAGTAAAAATGTCGATTTTGTTGCATAGGCCTACATACTGTTGTAAAATGTTAAATTTTTCTACGTTTTTCTTCATGATTTATAGTGATTGGGTGGCTGTAGTCAGAGGGGTGACACTTTATACTGAATTAGTAATGTGGTTAAGTTAAGAGAGAGGGTTACGGTTAAATGAAATATGTTATTATAATTATGTGGCTTTACTCTAAATAAGTTAGTGAGAAAATACTACACGGTTATACGACATAATTTAGGTTGGAGGGGAGCGGCTATTTAAATATCTTGTTTAAATATCTATGTTGTTCTACTCTATGATGGGTATCACATTACAAATGTACCACTGTTACATTTTGCATGTTGCAGTTACAGATTTGTTTTAATCTGTATAAAGCTTGTTTTAAATAATTAAAATGGGAAGTTATATGTGTAACTATAATATTCTTTTACATTTCTTTCTTGTTGCAGCTATGATTGTGACGGCTGCTATTGGCCTATGCATCTTGTACCTCATCTACTCGTGGTTCACCATGAAGCCCAAAAACTATCCTCCGGGTAAGTGGAGTACTACTAGTAATGTCACTACATCTCCTAGTACATCAAGTGTTTTCAAGTCAAGTCCTTTCAAGTAAACATGCAAAAGTTCGTTTAAATGATTTACAAAATGTAGGCACAATGTATTCTAGTGACGAATCTTGATTAATTTCTGTATCAAATAGATAAGCAATTAATCACCTTACGACGTATTTGTGTTATTAAATTTTTTATTTGTTTTGCTGTTCTGTGGTGGTTTGGTTGGCTATTGTTTGCTGGGTGAGTTCTGGATAATATGATACTAGATAGTGCAATGAAAAAGTTGCAAGTCTTATTCCCAGGTAGCTCGTCGTTGCTGTCCTCTCGGTGCGGACCGATACTGACGTAGATTTGTTGGTATGGCTCTTATGGATCACAGTCGCGCGCATGTAGACTCTGACAAGTAATTATAATATCAAATGCCTCGCAATCACTGTCTCTCTACAATTACTAATCAGAGGTGTCTCGGCCCGACGTACTTTGTGACTTGGCGAAATCTTAATGGTGTCCTGACGCCCAAAAACCGACGATGATGATGCCTCGGCCCACAATACTCCGCGTCTTGACGCCTAGCTTCGACGCCTGACGGTGGCACTCTGCCCTACCGTCGCCGCGACTCGCCGACGACCCTCCGGCTTGACAACGTCCTTCCCGGACCGACGCCGGCTTGCTCCTCTCTCACCCTGATTTGCGCCAAACCTCTCCCTCCCCTTGTCATCTGGCCAGCAAGCTACGGTTCGTTTTGTGCCAATCAGGAGACAGCTTACAACTGATGGCCCCGCCTCTCGAGTACAACAATTCCGGCCAGAACCGTATTTATTAAATCATTTCTTAATTTCTCGTCGCTATTTACATTCAATTACATAAACTGGTTCATTTACTTGTTAACATCTATGGTTTCTTAATTACTAAATATCTACAACACAGTAACAACTAGCAAAACTATTGGCTGGACCCCTCCCATCTTGGTTAGCTAGGGA
Organism: Medauroidea extradentata; assembly: GCA_003012365.1. NCBI lineage: Eukaryota > Metazoa > Arthropoda > Insecta > Phasmatodea > Phasmatidae > Medauroidea > Medauroidea extradentata. The sequence goes on along the minus strand of PNEQ01094473.1, from coordinate 9,082 downwards.
GGTAGTTCGAGCGAGGGTGGGGTGAGGCCAGAAATTTTAGTCCGTCTCATGTTTGCATGAATAAGATTTGTTTGAAATTACATTTTATGTACGCAGAATTATATAACAATGTACTGTTATTTACTTTCAAAGAATGTTAAAAAAATAATAGTACAATTTTTTGATAAATGACGCTATAATCAATACGAAGACTTTGTTAGTTTTTCTTCGTTTTGGTTACACTCTATAGTCCTAGAATGTTGTCACAAAAAATTCTCGTTGCTGTGGTATGCTAGAAATGCAACATGTAAGCATTCAATAAATTTGTAAACTAACTAGTGAGGTAAAACAAGTTTGCAATGATACATGGTGATTATGGTCAAGATCTTAATATGTCACAGTTTACGTAGTGCTGGCTCGAATACTGAGAAAAAAATATCCCTTAAAAAAATAGTCATGATCGTTCTGTAATATTGATAGCAATTTAATACTTATAAAGCCAAAACTTCGTAATTGTATGTATATTATACGTAGAGAAGGTGATTTATCGCGGGAAAAATTGACTGTTTGCTAGGTTTCAATGTAATGTATTAATTTCGCACGCTTTTATTTCTTTATTGGCGAGTCCCCATTTGACTGGACCAATGATAACTCTGGTGCTCCACTACTGGAAGTCTGTCATTCGTCTGTAAACAACTAGACTGTGCCACATAACCGTCGGCCAACAATACATGACGTAGGACTCTACACTGATTTGCAGAATACGCTGGCAGAAAACATTCTCGCGATAAGTAATCTTCCCTAATATACGTGACATTTTTCAACGCACAAATATTTATGATGGGTTTTGAATAAAATATTATCGTACATATTTTCGTAATATTCACGTCAGTCACAGTTTTACAGTTTTTTTCTTGTATGCTTACTTACAGTCCTTTATTTTTGCCTCCACGAAACTATTATTACTCAAGCGGTCAGTTTCATAGGTACAATGAAATTTCGTGTATTACATAATATCCTTGATTTTTAAAATGTGAAAATGAAGTACATTTTCCTATCACAAATTATTCTAAAAAGCAAAACATTTCCCCATGCGAATAAAGACATTTCGGTTAAGTACTTCATGGCATCCATTTCCACTGTAAATTATCTTATTACACCCAGTTTTTGCTATTGATATGTACAGAAAACAGCAAAATTTCCACTTTGGTTCCATTATGCTGCAACTATACAATAGAAGAAAACTTTATTGGATGAAAATTTTCTTATAAGTTTGTCTTCAAGTTTAACGTTACTGTTGCAAGTATAAAGCAATTTTTCGCTGTCACTCTGGCTTTAAAGATGCATTTCTTTATGTCACAGTTTTTATGAACAGGTTTCTTTTTGTTACAAAGAGTTACACTGTGCCACTTGATTGGCGCATGGGTACTAGTCATAAGCTTTACTACAGGATCAAGTTTATTTTTGGTTGAAATATGCCTGTGAACAAGCATATGAGAATAAGTAGTGTTTTATAAAGCGTTTATGAGACAAATACCCCGTGGAGACAATGTTGTCACAAGCTCCAAGTTAAAACTGCCACTTAACTGACATTTGCACTGTTCCTTAAGAATTGCCAAATGGCCAACATTTTTAACAGTATATCATTTCTTGCAACTGTAATAACTGATCTCTCTAAACATTTTTTTTTTCATTTCATGTATTAGCATTAAATAGAGATGATCACTGCAAAAATTATTTTTAATGAACAATTTATCTGTAAAATCTACTAATTGGGTCGCACACGTGCTGTGCTTTCTGGAAAACACATAAAGTGATGCACTTGTTTAAAAGAATACTGCAAAATCCAGCCAATTAGGCCGCGAAAAAACCTCAAAAATAATAAACAGTGGTCAAGGAATTTTCGTTTAGTAACATTTCACTTCCGTCACTCGGCAAAAAGAAACCACTAAAAACACCTACTCGTTATTTGTTTCCTTAATTTTCATTCCTGCAGCAATATTTTCATATTCTCAATGAAGAAATGTTAACCATCTGAAAACAGATATAGTGAAAGGTGACCGCAACACATCTAGTAATTTTTAACATGTAAATTCTAGGATTGCAAGATAACCAGCGCCATTAAAATTGTCAATTCCCTGCTCCTAACTCTAAGGTCACTCCTTCATAAATTTTAAGCGATTGTACTCTTCCGTTACCAATAATTATGATGCCAAATTTATCTCGATTAATGCCTTTAGAATATTTCATCTGACCAACCAGTTGATATTTGTATGTATATGGTACACATTCCTGCTCAGGTCCACCTTGCCTGCCTGTCATCGGCTCTGTGCTCTCCATGCCCACTAAGTACATCCATCTGCACATGGCTGAGTGGCGAAAGAAATATGGACCTGTGGTCGGCTTCATGTTCGGGTCAAACTACTTAGTGGCCGTGTGCGATCCCAAAACCGTACAGGAGGTACTCAAGAGGGAAGAGTTCCAGATGAGGCCAGACACCTTCTCCATCAGGACAAGATCTTACAACAAGCGACTAGGTTTGTATGAACACAGTCTTATGTACCGACTGAACGTTTACGTGTACATTGTTATACTATTAACACGAGGAATTTTCTCTACCAAACAAGTGATTAAATATTTAATACTTATTTTAATTTTAAAAAAATTTACAGGTTTTCTTTTAATAACGTTTAGCTCTTCCTAATGTTGTAGGGAATGGGAAAACAAGTAAAATTATATAAAACACTTAGGGCTGCAGAGTCTGGTGGGCAAAATACCTACGTAAATTGATGGATTGTGTGAGGTTAGCAATCTGTAGGGCCCGGTAGTTTTCGCGAAAAGAATTTTTCCCCACTTTGCTTCACTGTCTAACGTTTACACCTGCACCTCAACTTCATGATTATTGGCAGAGCGTTTTTGTGCAAAGTTATTATTCGACTGTGCCAATCAGTACACGTATAACTGCCACACATCACGTCTGTGATTTGCGGGTTTAACCTCCAAACGCTGGGTGTTTCGGCATCCAATCACTGACCCCATAGCAGAGCTACAGGTGCGCACGTAAGGCACTGAAACAAAGTGATGCAGAAATATTTTCGCGAAAAATACCGGGCCCTGGCAATCTGCATTAAAGTACCGAAACTGACATGGTTCATGAAATCCATCCCCTCATTCGCTAGATCCGCTCTCTTGGCACGTTTGACGGTGGCAGTACATTGGTGTGATCGTAGCATGGTAATAAGTGAACGAGAGTCACTCAGGTGATCACAAAGCTGACCGGTATGAAAGGACAGTGGAAAATACAGCTGCCCGTAGTCAGATCAGCTGCGGGATAATCACATTCTAGTTCCACACGTGAGATTCTGTGACTGACGACCTGACGTCAAACCGGAATCGCCTCTGTGAAATGCGATCTAATCTATACATCACCATGACTCCTCGAACTGTCAGCTTGCCCTACTTGACGTACTTAGGTAAACGTCGCATAGTGCGGTTCGTTTCTACGTCAGCGGAGAATGCGAACCTCTTAGACCATGACTTGTGGAACAATTTTCGTGTATTTCTCAGCGTCAGCCTTTTACTCGTCTTTGCATCCCCTACAACGTAACAAATAGCTTTAAACTTTTTTCAGGAACATCCTTTCCGAAAATTCTTAACATAATTATTTAATTTCTTAGAAAATTTCTGGCAACGGTAATCCATGATAAAACTGTAATTCTACATATGCCATTGCATTACTTTTATTTCGTTGCTTTTTCTTGTCTCATTCTTGGTATTCTGGGATACTATAGTACTTTAATAGCATATATTCAAAGCCATTTGTTTCACTAGTATTATACTGAATATTCTGTAATTTAGCGAGAACTACGACAGTAGTAGAAATTACACCAAATATTAAAATCTGACATATAGATTCAAATATTCAAAATGACCTACGATGAAATGGTGCTTTGGTACATGAAATTCAGCCTTGTATTATTATTGTAAAAGATTACACAGAAAATTTGGCATGGGCCTTATTTAATTTATTACTCTAATTAATTAATTGATTGTCTTATAAACACTTTGTTACAATATAATATAAAATTCAGGGAAGCACATTTACACTTTTATCCGGAGAGCAGGAACCACAGCATCAATCGGACCTTAACAACACTGCAGCAACATTTGTGCGTAAGTGATGCCACTATTAGTCATCCTGAGATTTTTGTTGCGTCGCACAGGTATTGCATGACATTTGAAGTAAATTAATTTCCATTTCTCATATCTTAATGCCTACAAAATGTAACCAATTAAAATAATCCATTGCCATATACGGTGACATATCTTCAGGTACATAACACTTTGGGGGCTAAAGTTAAGAAAATATGTTTTTGTCCAGGCATATTCTTTACTGATGGAGCATTCTGGACGGAGCAACGCCGTTTTACGATGCGTCACCTACGAGATTTCGGCTTCGGAAAATCCAGTGAAGAGCACATAATGCACGACGAGATTTGCCATGTTATGAAGAAACTGGAGTCATCCAAAATTGTTTCAATAAGTGATTCTGTAATAATATTGCCAAGCAAACACCAAGAGTTAGAAATAATGATATGTTTCATGGCAATTAAAATTATTATATTTAGAAAATTCTCATTCCTGTAAAGTGAAGTATCTAAAAACTGCACTTCACCCAATTAGAGTAAGACATTAGTACATTATGTAGTTAAATTCGTAACCACGCATACAATATAAATTTGCTTCGTGTTTGGCTGGCCACAAGAATAAACAATTTGCAAATAAAAGTGGTTGGAAAATTCATGGCCAAGCAAATTAACTCCCACATTCGCTTGGTCTTTTTCTAATATTGCAATAATTCGTCACTTCCCGAAATCACAATGTAATATTGTAACAGTGCTACAAATATGTCTGAAAATAATATCATTACATCACACATAATACCTAGATGAGAATTCTCATTACCTGAATAAGTATTTTCATTATCTGCATGAGAATTGCATTCTTGAATAAGCTTTTGCATTACCCAATGAAAATTACCGTCATTCAAAGGAAAATATAACTTATCCTCTCTTTGTTGGTTTCACTATTTCGAGTTTCAAATACTTAGCAGAAAAATTACTCTTACAATATCAATCGAGTTAGCAAAAAGTTACATGAAAAAATGATTACTCAAACAATAAATAGTAGCCTACTAAGAATATTCTGCTTTGTAATAAAAGTAGGCCTAGAAATATTAAAAAAGAAATTACAATCAAAATAATATCATGAAAATTACGTTGGCAAATTAAAATAAGTAAACTATAAACAGCTGCATATAAACCTAGGCATAATCCAATTTCACACACAAGAGCACTTACATTTTGTTTATAGTACAAAAATGCTTGCCCTTATGCACTAAGCTAACATATTTAAGATATAAATTTTATATAAAAAGAAGTTCAAGTCTAAACTTTCGGTGTAATCTGTTCACCTAAAATAATTATATCTGAGAAAACTCTCGCTGTGTTTAAAGGCAAAGTAAAAGTAGGTAAGCCTAGACATATTTTCAATCATTTAACTTCTGTACACAAGTGCAGTAATCACTTGCCAGCAATATCACCATAAAATTGTCATTTCAGTAACGTTATTACAATTACCGGAACAAGGAAATCTGTGCTTATTGTGTTACTGTAATTTATAGGAATATATTCAACCAACTTTATGTACGTTATCTGATACCTTACATCTAAAAGTAACATAAATTGCTTATAAAATAATATACATATCATTTGATTTTGTGACTCTTCACATTACCGAAATGCGACACAATTAAGCTACGGAAACATACAATATGATTGTCTTTAAACAACAAATCTTCAATGAAAACAAACGTGTGTAATTTACCACTGCAATTCTGGTGCAAACATTAAACCCTCTAGGAACCTATTTACGATGACTTCAACATGATACACCGGTTTCTTTAGCGTACTCGGCTAAGTATCGTTCTACGGTACGAGAGGTTCTGGGTTCGAATCCCGGTACGGACATAGATGTTGTGCTGTCTCTTCACCACATTTCACCTTTATCGACTCTTAAGACCTCGTTAAAGGGCCGTAAAACTCTCTCACATCACCTCAACTTAGTCGGTTTTCACAGCGAACTTCATTGCGGCGTAAGTGGTCAGGTACAGTCTCGGGATGCTTGTCATTGAGACCACTAAATAATTTTATTTCCTGACTTATTCTATACAAAACTCAAGAGCTCTGCTGTAAAATAACACTTAAAACTGCCCATAATTAAATCAATAAACATTTGCGATAGTTGCGAACATCAGTAACTAATATTTCCTAATAATCTTACGAGTACAATCATTCACCCCGGTTAACTTACTGGTGTTTCCTATAATATGTGTTTCAAGGAAAATAACCTTCGCATGTAAAGTTAATATAGTTACCATAATTATTGGACTGTTTTCTAAGCAAACAATTTAAAATTCGGGTATGAAAAGCCGTACGATAAACGGGAGGAATCTGTCGTAGATCCTATGTCGAGCTTAACTTTCTGCAGGTATGGTCTGCAGTATGCAAATACCGTAAATAATAAAGGCAAACTGGGGTATTCTGAAATTTTGGTAAAAGAAAATTAACTACACCGAGAAAATGAGATCTGTTTTTACATAATGGCTACATTGTAAAGGAGTGGCAAGTATATTCAGCAGATAGATGCGGTATATACTTTTATTTCTGCATGATTACCACTAGATCAGAAACCAAATCTTAACTCTACTACCTATCTCAACTTTCACTACCATCGATAAAGACAACTTATTATTTTCCCGCAAACATAATTTAAGTTGCTACCGTGTGATAAAAGAAAGCAACCCCCATAAGAGATATTTTTCTTATTGATTAGGTTTTTGTACATATATTTTTAAATAGTTCCCTATTAAATAACATTTTTGTGAAGTTCTATAAAAATCTTAGTTGATACATAAATTTTGTATCAAATAGTTATAACCATTTATAAATGTCATCTTACAGTTTTTTTTGTACTACAGTCTTGGAATATTATCTTGGTCACTTTTCGACTGTTATCATAAGTTATCCAATGTTTGAGATATCCTGTGTAAAATATTAAATTTAAAGTACGTACATATAATTAATTTTTATGCACTTTTATAATCCAAACTTATGACTATATTTAAAGTCGTAAGACTGGGTTCTAAGCAACAATCCAAAAACTAGAGCACGTTCTGTATAATTATCTTGTATATTTGTGTTTGAACAGATTTCTGGCCTGTTTAATCTGGCCTTCATCAATGTTCTGTGGGTCGTCCTGGCCGGCACTCGCATCAATCACGACAATTAAAAGATCCACCAGCAAATAAAAACCATTTTTGATGCCATCCGATTAGGAAATCCAAGTGGTGGGATAATAGATGTGCTGCCTTTCCTGCGGTTCATATTCCCCAACCTAGGAGGATTCAAGACTGTGACTGATGCTTTCATAGAGATGCAGAATTTATCAACGGTACTATCAACATTTGACCCTCCCTTCTTTCTAAACGTTAGAACTGCATGTAGTAAATATCTGTTCCAGGGTTCAGACATGTAAAGATAATTTATTAACGTTATTACAAAAAAGAAATATATAATAAACATGCGGAAAAATTGTATTACAAATAATAATTTTATAATAAGGCAATACACAAATTTACAATAAACCAGTTGTTGTATTACACCCAGTCATGAATGTGTTCAATATTTCAACTATTTCTGGAACCTTCATAGAAATCAGGCATACTTGTGTTATATAATTTATATCATGCACTTTACGGTGCAAGTAAAACATAAGCTGACTGTCATCAAATGAAAACGTTTTGACGCAGTCATCACGCAATTATTTCAAGCGAATAATTTCGTAAACTAATTTTTCAAATAAGACAATGGAATTTTTTTTATTGAAATACAGATGTAAAATTCGGAAATTTTATTTATAAGGGAACAACAGCCAAAATATCCCCATTAAGGATTTTTCATTTTGTTCATTGCTGTTCTTTACCTGAGTACAGAATAGTGGATTACTTTAAATGTTTAATAAAATTAAAAACATTAATAGCTTCGTATTGTACCCCCATATATATTTGCATTTTTAAAAAATACCTTAAAAATGATTCAAGGAATATTCTATGTGCAAAATCATCTGTCTTCATAACGTTGACTTTCGTTCACATAACTAAACTCTTTATTAAAATACGATTCCCTCTGCTGTGGAATGGTTTGATAGGGTACTGTTTACGTTTTATGTCCTGATGAATTATCGTGTAGATTTTTGAAATGAGCTTTCAACCAATAATATGACATTTTCATTGACTCATCTATGTTAAATAACATTGTTGTTTGATAAGAGTTATAGTATTTTAAAGTTGAACATAAATAATTTGTGAATGATTTTAAAGTTCGTGGTTCTTAACTGTATGCAGGTTCTATACAACTACTTCTTATATTTGTGGAATTTCAAGTATTGCTAACTTATTTTTATAAAGTGTTAATCAGATAATTGAAATTTCTTGTTATCAAAGTCACATCAGTGCTGCTTAATGTTTCCAAATGAAGTTTGGAAGACGTTACAAAATAATTATAACTACATTTGTTTAGCTTGTGGTGAAGTAAGTATACAAATATTGATGCACAAAATGCTTAAACTATTGTTTATTGATGTTCCAGGAAGTCATCTCGGAACATGAAAGAACACTAGTCCCAGACGAACCCAGGGATTTTATTGATATTTACATTCGCGAGAAGCAGTTACAGCAATCCAAGGAGAATACAACATTTACAGGTGATTCTATATTTTTAAAGTAGTGGATGTACGACTGAAACAAACAATACATGCATGAAAGAAAAAATAATCTCAATATATAACAAGTAGATCTATACAGAACTAATCAGCCTACTTTCCTTTAGTGTATATTTTGATAACAGAAATGTTTGCTCAAGGGCAGTAGGGGGAGGAGTTATCCTAGGATTATAGAACACACAGAAAAGAATGCCAACGAAAGCAATATGATGAAAAACTAAAAAATTAGTAAACATACTGCAACATTTAAATTTTGTGTAGA
>PNEQ01094469.1:0-33179 GCA_003012365.1 Medauroidea extradentata | reverse complement strand
CCGTGTCTGTTTGGCTCCTGCATGTTACTACAGGTTTTCTATTGGCCTGGCTGCCGACTAGCAGAGCAGCTGCCTCACGCTGATTGGCAGTAGGTGTTTCCGCCATGTTGCTGGCCAGGGAAGCCATTTTGCTGGCGTGTGTGACTGAGTTCGCCTTCCTGCCGACTATTTCACTTCTGTATTCCTAAATATTCTGTGGCATGGCCTTAACAAACTTTATGATTAGAGCTACTGAATTTTGGTGAAATTAATTTTGTATCAACGAGTTTCAACGCAATACGTGAACACCTGCAGCACAGCTTCGCGGTTATTGGTAGCTTGTTTTTTTAGCAGAGGCGTTACTCGTTTGTCTGTACCAATAAGAATGAAGTTACTACTACACCGCACGTCTGTGATTTACGAAAAGTATTTTGCCACACTTTACTTCGTTGCCTTACGTGTACATCCGCAGTTCTGCTTTATGGTCATTGATTGGATATTTTAACTCTTAAGAGCCTCGGGATTCTACTCACTAATCACAGATGTGTAGTGTTGCAGGAATATTACTGTAATTGGCTCAGTCAAATTATACACAAAGATTCACTGCCAATAAACATAAATCAAAATTGCAGAAGTGCGCATAAGTCACTGAAACAAACTGGGACAAAATTCTTTTCGCGTAAAATAGAGGTTCCTAGTAATACAGACGTGAAATGATGTAGCGGCTTATTTGATACGGGCAACTTCGCCACTTATTGGCTGCCTGAGGTTGATATCAGCCAAGTGGTTGGCTCCTGCATGTGACGGCAGGTTTCCTATTGGCCAGGCTGACGGTTAGCGGGGTAGCCATTACAGACTGATTGGCGGTAGGCGTTTCCGCCATGTTGCTGACCAAGGAAGCAATTTTGTTGGCGCGTGTGACTGATATCCTAGTCCTGCCGACTGTTTCACTTCTGTATTCCTGAATATTCTGTGCCGAGAAGCTGACAGCTTAAGACATCCAGTCACTAACTACGAAGCAGAGCTGCAGAGATGCACATTTGAACTGGTTGGTGCAATAATTGTGGCTATATTTGTATTTCGCAAAATTTTGAAGTTGGATATTTAATTAATTATTGATACTTCAGCTATAATTTACTACTTATTTGCACCATCTCTCGTTGCTGTTTATGTGTCAATTTTTCAAATAAATTTTCTATTCTGAATTGATTAACTGTTTGTAAACAGCTCTACTTAGAAACTTTTGATTGGAAAAATTAAACAGATCGTCACAGTTTATACGGTTTCCAAAAGAGCTACTGGATGTAGCTAACTCGACACGCACAGAAAAAACTGTTTTGTAGTGTCTACAAAATATTTTGTCAATTTAGTCCCTACCAAACATTTTTGTGGTGAACACCAAATATTTTGCAGTGTTCAATAAATTGTTTGTTGGTGATTACAAAATAAATAACAATCCAACAAAACGTTTTGTGACCACTGCAAAATAATTGGTGTTCACCACAAAATGATTTGGTAGGGTCTAAATTGACAAAATATTTTGTAGCCACTACAAAACTGTTTTTTTCTGTGCGTGCTTCTATTTTAAGTAACTCTTAGTTAACAAACTTCCGTTGAAGTGCAATAAATTTAAATTAAGCATTTCATTCACAACAATGTTGATAAAATTACATGACCTTAGATGACCACCATTCCCCTATTACATAATGAGGTTTTCACACGTCTACTGACCTCAAGAGTATCCGTTCTGAAGACATGCGAAGATCTAGCAAATTTCTATAGTCTGCAATTACGGTTCGTGCATTATCAAGGGAAGCGAGCTTTTAGAAGCGATATTAAAGTTAATATTAAAATTATAATTAACACGATTTTATCTGCAAAATAAATTTACTAAATATCGTTTAATAAAGTATAACTATGTCATCTGGCTAGTATATCATTGCTTGATGAATCTGAAACGTTTATTAATAAAAATACGTTTATTGAGAAAGTTTGGCTTTGAGTCGCTGAAAATATAGTGTACAGTCGATACCGTATTTGAATTCCATTTTTTGACAGATCGTAGAATAGTTGGACAATGTAAGCAGAACATTATGTATCCTTCCACCACCATGTGTTTTCCAGCTGACAATCCAAACTTGTCAACAGTTAAGGTATATTATGATTGCAATAAAATCCTGTGTGTGTTGTGATTTTCCTTTGATTATTTTTTAGATCTCAGCAAAGTAATTTATTTTCAATACGGGTTGCACAATTAATCTTACTACGGTTAGATGATCAATGTTAATGGAAAATTATTTCATATTACAGTAATGAATTACAGTACTTACTCTACAGATGTTGAGTAGATAAGCAATAAATATTTAACATCATTTGTCGTATATTTTCCTAGGTGTGCTCAAAATTGTTGTACCACGTAAGGGAATCACAAAAAATAAATAGACGTGTATGGTTAACTTTTAAAGATAGTATTTGTTACTTCTAGTTGCTTTTATTATTACTTGACACGTAAAATGTTTTAATATAAATAATAGTAGCTTAATTGGTTACAACAAACGGAAGTTACAAGAGTATACGACAGTGCAAGCAAACATTTTAAAACTAAAATAAAATATACATGCAGGCATTATTACAATTGAGAAATTGAGGAGAGTTTGTAGGAAAATATATAAGTGCCAAACAGTAAGTTGTCAGGAAATGATAAAAACAAATGCTGCCGCAATTAATGTTATAATTCGAATGCTGTGTTACATTTTTCACAGGATTGTATGTGTGAAAATAACTGTTACAGGAAAAATGTAGTAATGTTACCTCTAAGGGCATTTGTATCATTCTCCATGGCAACAGTCATGGAGTTACACCGAGTGCATTCTACGGATGTTTGTTTGAACTGAACAATGTAATATTGATGCGTATAACACTTCCTATGATATTAGCCACAGGACATATTATATTGTTTTCAATGTATAATCTCAAAATGTCATTTTTGGCACATATATCATTTCCCACAAACACTCTTCAAATATAGTATATTTTATGTATCACGTAGCTATCAAAAAAATTTACCGTTTCGAAATTTAAATAAATTAATTACATAAAAACTGGTAAACAGATTTCTTATAGACTTCAAAGCAAAAATTTGCTCTCTCACAACCTAAATGGAAATTATATATCAACAAAAAGCGTAAGTAATAAATCATGGGTAGGCCTGATTGCCTAGATCAGCGTAAAATCCAACATAGTAGTACACACATATCACTAAACAATTTAATACACAGGAATAATATGCACATAAGTCATCTGTCTTTTTCTTTTGATAATATGTAGGCCTAAATTTTTGCAGCTGACAGGCACAAAATTTCATGTGGACTTGATATTAAACAGTACCATTTACTTGCTAGAAAAGAAATTAAACATTAACGTTTACGTAAAAAAATAATTGAGTCGGCTCCTTTTTTATTTATTTATTATGTAAAAAAAAGAAGCATGTTTCTAAGCCTACAACCAGAATCGCAAGTGTTAACTCACAAATTCTTTTAAAATAAATGTCAGGTAACATTTTTTTATATACCGCAATACATTTCTTTGAATTACAATTTTCTTCTTTCTTTGTAACTGTTTGCTAGAAATACCGAGCTGCCGGGCGGTAGTTATCAAGGCTGAAGGTTTTTTCGAATTACCGTCTTCCGAAACACGCAATCCCGTTGTCGTTTTCTATAACCGTCTGGGTTTTTTTAATCCCAACATTGCAATATATTAAATATAAACACAGAATATTAAAGTTAACACACAAGAATCTCAAACACACACGAATGCTGTTACTTTAAACATTCGCAAATGGCCGTCCTTAGTTTTGGTTACAGCCGACTGAATGGTGCGGTTGTTTGTAAAATAGTTATAGAAATGAAGCGATTTGAATAGAACAAAACTGTTAAGCAACTAACGAAGGATACGGAACCGTGTTATTATATTATCGTTACTTCAAAATGCTTACTTATTTTTTTCGAATAATACACACTATATTTAACGTCGGCGATAAAAATTAACCAATTGGTTGTACAGGGCTACCACTACTGCTTCATTAGGTCATGTGATCACGTTCTGTTGTTTTAAATGGTATGTCATTCTGCCAGGTGTTTGGCATGTGTTACAAATATTGGTAGCATTGGCTGTCAAACTACGGAATTCTTACATGGGATAGACTGTATATTGCGTGCCTTTATCAAAAAGTTTTACAGGACTGTGTTCCACGATTCACAATAGAAAAAAAGGCTGCATGGCCAGTGCTTAAAATACGTTTCATTTGTAATTTACTATACGTATATCAATCAGAGAATAAAAGAAGGAACATTATTACTATGCTAGTATTATTCTAGCAACCAAACATATGCTATTTAACATCTTCAGCCTCATAAATTTGTACAAACCAAATGTTTATGTATGATTGTAACTAACAATATTTTAATTTCGTCATGTGTGAGTTTAAACAAGTTTAGTATAACAGAAATACTGGCAAATTATGTTTTATTTGTTCCGACAAAAATATTGTGAGATGGAAAACAGTAAGTTATCAGTAGAGCCACGATTTTATAGCGAAAAGATATTTGCAACATTTGGTTTCAATGCGCCATGTGCACACCTGCAGCTCTGCTACGTCGTCTGTGATTGGATGATTTTATCCTCAGTTGCCTTGGCAAATTACAATGTATGGAGTTACAATAATCATATTCTGATTGGAGCAGTCAAAATGAGACATTTAAAAAAGACACGCTGCCAATAACCATGAAGCATATGTGCCGATGTGCACGTGAGACGCTGAAACAAAGTGGGGCAGAAATTTTGTCGCGACAAAATCGTGGCCCTAATTATCAGTATTGCATGCCCCTCTCTTAATTTATGAAAATAGAGGAACAACATTTTATAGAAGCGAATATATTTCGCTCAAGTTAGTTTTAGATACATTTCATTTTTCTGAATTAAATTTTGACATTCCTCAGCTTCTGTATTACATAGGTCATAGTACATACGTTTACAAGGATTATAGTATTCAGAGTTACCATACCTGATCCTACATAGTTCAATTCCAGCTTGGCTTGTTATGAATTATTGTTTTCTCACTTCCGCTCGTAACTTTCCAATCCCTCCCCTCCCCACCCTAAATCGTCATGCCGAAATGCACAGTATATTACTCAGGGTTAAACGACCAGGGGACGTATTCTATAACGTTTACAATGTTCAAAAGAAAAATAAACAAAATTATTTGCGAAGCGACAATAGACTATTATTTTTTTGTCCTTTATTTGTTGTTGACTAATTCCTTATGGGATATTTCACATGTTCTGTTGTTTTGGTTTATGGATGTGTTGACTACAGTCAACTCGGCTTGTTTTCTCTTTTTTCCTATTTCGTTGTTTGTCTTTTTTAGTCTCTTTCTAAGATTTCTGGGACGACATAATATAGCAATGGCGTATGTCCACAATAATACAACTTGTCATAACTTTTACAGTCACTTGCACGATATTTATACAAAGACAGTTACGGGTAACTATATTTACGACGGTAATTCGTATTCAACAACTAACTGTCGCCGTGACTTTCTTAAAAAAAAAAAAAAAAAAAAAAAAATTGACTCTTATTAAATTTATTAAATAAAGGTTGGGTTCTAGGGTGTTGTAACGAGACAAAGATCATAACAATGGCCTACGTAAGTCGCTTTCTACAACCATCCTCTTTGCAGAAAAAACATTTTAATGTTGCTCGGGAGGTGACAAAAATAGCCTACCTTACTTAACTTTCCTTCAGAAATGTTGTAATTTTCGTAAATTATAAACGTTGTGTACATTGACTTTCATTGCCGACGCTGAAGATAAATTTAATATAGAACGTGTGCTGCTATCTCTTGGCCGGAGATACTAACATAGTACCAGTGCTGCTATCTCTTGTAAGCGCAGTACATTGTCTTTATACCAGATATCAAAAATTTCTTGCAGTTTCATTTAAAATCTTCTTCTCCCTGTTGGCAGATTTTTTCAAAGCTGTAAATACCATGGTTTTATGTAATTAAGTAATTAACGTAATTATGGTTTGTTGACTTTTTAGTCGAAACAGTATGATAACTTAGTTTGATAAAATTAGCTAACGTGGGAAAAACTATTTTAAACAAAACTGCCAGACAGATTTTTGATATCTGCTCTCGTTAAAACTTTGTATATATACATACGTATCGTAAAAACAGTAGAAACTAAAGATATTTGCCTTAAGAGGCCGTGTCAGTGGTTTCAGGCGCAAGTATGCAACCTGCATTAACCCCATATAAATCAAGGTTAATTTTAGGTTCGCATCAACATTATCTTCACGTTTTATAAGAGACAAAGTCGTTCTTATTTTCCCTGCGTTTGCCGAAGTTAAGTATAAAGAATGGTTGCTACGAATTTAGAAAACTTTTTTTCGTATCACGTTCATAATGTAACCGTTTGTTACACTTGACTTCGACAAACGCAGCGAAAATATGAATGACTGTGTCTTTGATATATCGCAAAGATAATGTTGATATGTGCAATACTCTTATTGCTACAGCCAACCTAAAATTAGCCTTGATTTATGATGTGATAATGCGTGTTGCATAATTGCGCCTGAAACACTGATACTTTTTAATTTTCATTTCAAAATTCAGCATTTTTTATTAAATAAAAAAAGTATTTTATTTTTTGATTTTATATATGTCAAATCATTACCTACAGCGTTGTTATACATTGTGAATTTTTTTTTCAGTTTGGCATGTCAGTTGGTTTTAGTGGCGTACTTAAAACCGTAGAGTGCAAATTTTGACGTTTACTACTCACTACGCAAACGATGAGAGATACAACTGTTTCCTAAGAGGAAGATGGTCTCACAATTTATGTCTAAAATAAGATTAAAATATCTGGTAAAAATATAAATATAAATAAAGACGTTGAAAAGCGAGGTGAACCGCGCCCTTGAACAGACATTTCCGTAAACTCTTCCGGAAATTCACGGCGGTATATATCAGTGAAAGGGTGAAGTTAGAGAAGGCGCCCGTGGTGAGTAGCGGGAGACAAGCTGAGAGCTCTCCTGCCAGACGACAGAGGAGTCACATGAACGCCGGCTGGTCTAGTTTAGAGTGGCGACACACGGCCATGGTCCGCCATCAAAGCAACACGCAGCGTTAATTGCTCTGTGACCAGCGACCGTGTCTCTCTCTGACGACACCAGTGCTGCCACCCTAATTACCGACTAAACAAACTGCAACACCACCACCAACAAAAAATAGGGTATTTCAAACGCAGCACGAGGCACGCCGAAATGTTTCCCAACTACGTGTGTAAAACGTTGACGCGTCAATTTAATCCTAGTCTAGAAAAAAGATCTAATAAAAATCAAATTATTAGTTTCATAGTTCGTTACAGTGAACGGATTTTTTTTGTGTAAATGGTGCAGTTAATGTGAACACATTAATAACGTAACATAGCACAGTTTTTAAATAAGTAAGCATCATACACTCACAAAACCAATGCATTAAAGAATGGCGGGAGCGAACAGTATTGATAGAACTTAACATCAAAATAGTGAAAACAAAATTTAGTAAATAATTTGTTCTTCACACAGTTATGAAAGTAGACTGACAAGCTCAGAATGATATTTGATTAATTCGGGCAAGGATCCGAGGCGACTATGTTTTTCCAAGCTTAGTGTGTGAGGTTATAAACAAGCTCTTGGAATGGCACGTCGTTTCGCGATAGACTAGATAGACTCCACTGGCCTATATTCACCCCAACACACTCCGGCCCCTGACCTTCGTGTCTTTGTGTGCCCGCATCACAGGATAGTTAGGACCATAAACTTTGCCCCACTTTATTTCAATGACATACGTGCACATCTGCAGTTCTGCCTCGTAGTCAGAGTTTGCATGTTTTAACATGCATGTATCCTGAGGTATTATCCGCAAATCACAGATATGTGGTGTTGCAGTTACCTTTATGATTAGAATGTATTCGTTCGTGGATATACGCCATTGCTAGTGACGGGAAAAATTTGCGGGTTCACTGAGCTGTAAGCTAGCCTCTAAGAATATATGTGTAATCGTGTAGACAGCAGCTGTTTATTAGCTGCTCGCTGACACTGTGTAATGGGCCTGTATTCAGTTATAGTTATATTATTGGCTCAGCTACTTCCAGGAAGTGTCGAGTAAGTCAACGGTCAGTTGTGAACGTGATGCATACCTATAGTTACTGAAACTCTAGCTTGCGCCTAAAAGAAATCGCGAATTATTTAAGTTTCTAGTCATAGCTCATGTCATGTCCACATTGCTCATGTATGTCCACAAACCAATAAATTATAATTGTAAACTCCCATTGCTACAAACATTTAAAAATCTCTACCGTATTCTAATCGGCGCAGTCTAACAACAGACATCACTTCACACAGACATGCTGCCAATAACCATGAAGCATAGCTGCAGATACGTAAGACACAGAAACAAACTGGGGCTAAATTATTTCCGCAAAAAGTTCATTGCCTTATAAGTGAGTGACAGTAACTAATTTAAATGTTTGTGTTTTGTGTCATAACTTTTCTTCTCAGTAAATTTTTGTAACTTTGACCTAACTGCGGAAGAGAATACATACTGATAGAATTGTAGGCACTGTTAATATATTTTTTGTAGTTTCTGTTGTTGCAGATGGAATTGCCGTTAGAAAATTCTTACTGCTTTCTAAATTGGAATTCTGTCCGTAATAACAGTAATGGAAAATAAATATTTACGGTGTCTAAATTTCTATCAATACGTATTATATTCCGTAGTTTGGTTAAAGTTACAAAAATTTACCCACAAGAAATGTTAGGACCCAAAATACAAAAATTCAATATGGTGACTATCGCTCACTCTTACGAGGGCGTGGTACATAATTCAACGCTAAAAGCATTCATCTATAACTGTAGGTTTCTTAAAGCCAATTTGCAAAAATTAATCAATAGCAATCCTATTAAGTAGTTGTAGCCAACGTTTTAAACAAAATTGTTTCCAGTGTTACTAACTTCTGAGGCACAATCTCTGACGCCGGAACCTCGTGCATTTAACTGCGGTGCAAGAGACCACGCGTAACGAGTTAGTAGTTCTAGGTAAATATTTACTCATAAAGTTGGCAAATATCATTATTTAGAATTGTCATTGAGTATTTTATCCATATTGACTTATTAAAAAGCGTAAGATTCAATTTATGTTTTCAGCGTTTATTTTTCTACCACGCACTCTTAAGGACAATGAGCATTTTACAGTTGAGCGTGTATCATTGGTTGAACAAGTCCTTTATGCGCCACACAAACCGTCGACTAACAACAGACGTTATATGAGCACGTAGTAGCTTGCAGTCTAGTCTGTTGTCAGGTAATAACGATACATTAGGAGAACTCTGCTGTGTACATTCGTCTTGTAGCACACATCTATAACAGTGCAGTCACAGACTAAAAAGTAATACAGACGCTAAATGTCGTGGCGGCTCGTTTGGTGATCGTGAACTTCGCGCGCTTTTTTCTGTCCGAGACTGTTTGACCTGGCTGCCAATTATCAGAGCAGCTACTTCACGCTGATTGGCTGTAGGCGTATCCGCCATGTTGCTGGCCAGGGAAGCCAATTTGCTAGTGTGTGTGACTGAGTTCGCTGGCCTACCGTGTATATTTCACTTCTGTATTCCTTAATATTCTGTGGTTGAGTGTTGCTAACGCTTGGCGACATTCTGACAATATCCCACACATTATTTTTTCCGTGCCGATCAATCCCAACGTCAAAAAACTTCACCCTCCAACAGCTCAGAAACAGTCACTACACACTGACGTTTAACATTAACACCTACACTCTAAGTCGAAATTTGTGAATATGTTCTCATTGCCACTAATTTCTCGCTGATTCCAGATTGAGAAGTTTCCACAAATATAATCAGTATACAACTACTGGCAATCTTGTAATAGTCACTGCATCTGATTTAGAGAGTATGAACAGAAACTCGAGTACCTCAGTACCTCGGAAAACAAGCAGGCAAGAAAGAATAGTCTCAGCGCAATAGTATCATTGTAAAAATGTTAGTAATGTTACTCATCATATGCATGGTAATATTCCCCAACCTTGATAGGGAAATCTGATTTCCGAATATGTGTGGAAATGTCCGCAAGGTATTGTATTCGCCACATAAACCACTCGGAAGTTTCGCTCGCGCGTTATGTCAAATTGTCCTAGAGGACTTGCGCCAATACGTAATGAAAAATTACGTTACCAGTTGAGTAACTTTCCTTGACATGTGTTGAGTAATTTTCCCTCACTTGTAGAGGTAATTAGCTTCCATTACATGTAGAGTAAATTTACCTCAATTTTTTTACAGTGTAGTTATAAGAGCCTGAACTTCCTTGGAAGGTGCGCCGCTATGTACTGTTGCGTCCCCAAAACATGAGCACTGTAATCGGAAACCAATGTATTTAGTCAATTTTGCATATGTTATATGTACAGGATGTTTCCGAGCGTAACTGACAAACTTGAATGAATGAGTAAATGCTATGTTCCTCTTGTTGCAACCGTTTAAGACATATCGGTTTCTTTCAAAACACTCTTGAGTATTCGGCGCCGCGAGCAGATAAACGTATAGTACACGTTGTTGACAGTATGTGCACCTTAGCCTGTGCGCTGAGAACAGTAAAATACACATATATGTAAGCTTTAGGCTCTGTTACGCTAAACCGATTCCTTAGGTGCATTTTGAAAGAGAAGGATATCTCCTAGACCAGTGTAACGAGATGAGAATTTTTGTTACATAAATCACTTAGCTTAACAGATCTTAAAAAAACAAGTTCACATTTCCTGGCGCTATTAAAGTTGTATACAAGGAGAGGGTGGCCACCCTTCTTATCTTCGTAAAAGAAAAGGCATTTGCCAGAATTTGGCGTGGATTACAACAGGCCAAGAACATATAAAGCGATGTTCAGTTAGTTTAACATATTTCCGGTAAGTTCCGTTTTAAAATTCCAATATCAGAAACTAATTTCTTCAATAATATTAAGTTTAGACACAAAGTGTTCCCCACGTCTCCTACTTATTATTTTTAAAAGCAATTAGCTACCGAAGTTTGTTGGAGTTGTGTGTAAGGAGCCTGTATAGTGTCAAAGTTAAGAATCCTTGAATTTTGCGAAAATATTTCTGAACGAACTTGTTTCAAAACCATGCGTGCACTTCTGCTGTCTTGCTTCATTGTTATTGGCAGCGTTTCTTTGTAAAATGGTTTTCTCACATGACTGTACCAATCATAATACAGCTATTACGAATGTACACGCCTGTGACTTGCAGAAAACCCGTATGACATGTAATAGTTTGAAAGAATAATCCAATCTCTGATCTTGAAGCAGAGGTACAGATGTGATCATGAGGCACTAAAAATAAACTGGTGCAGACATATTTTTACCAAGAATAAAGGTCCCTAGTTATAGTCATCCCTATAGCAGAGAACCTTAGTCTTCTACGTTGCAATCTTGCCAAAATAAGTTTTTGATAACGCATTGAGCTTATCTGTTGCATGGCCGTCTTTGATTCGTTTATCTGCCCTACTCGCGGGCGAATCAGGGAAAGTCATTGTTGCAGGATATCACTAAGCTTTATTGGCAGGATTTCCGTATTTCAGGCTGATGCCTTCTATTATGAGTGTCATCGTGGTCTCGCTGTATTTCTGTTTGTGTTTTTGTTTCGTCTCATCGTTATGTCGCATGTCAACTTAGGTTTCTTTTTTTTTTATATTTTTGTTACTTCTGTTATTTTCTGTTTGTTCCTTGTTTTATCTGACCAGATTCCAGTTTTGGAATTTCATGTTGTGTATGTATCCTGATGACTAAAGCATACTCTGCTTATTTATGTTTTCTTGTCTTATTTTTAGTTTTCTTTTGTCAGTCATTAATTTAGCAATGGAGTATGTCCAAGCAAATAAATCCAGTCATGCACTCCCATTGCACAGTTCTTTCAAAGATCAAATATAATATGTTGCAGGAATTATGCTCAAGTAGAGTAGCTACAAAAAAGTCGTGTAAATAAAAATATTCACGTCTGAAAACTAACTGTTGTACATCCCCACCACATCAAAACACACTGGTTTTGTGTAGTTAATAACGAAGGCTCACGTCATATTAAAGCAGATTGATAAATAGGGACATGAAAATTTTGCATTTGTTCGAGCTCGAGTTGGATTTCTGTAAGTGTATGTTGCTGTCACAATTGATCCTTGTCTTATTTGACATCACCTGGAGGTAGTTGGCCCAATAATATAGCAGCAAATAATGAAGGTTCCTGTCATAA
The DNA here is from genome assembly GCA_003012365.1 of Medauroidea extradentata. NCBI lineage: Eukaryota > Metazoa > Arthropoda > Insecta > Phasmatodea > Phasmatidae > Medauroidea > Medauroidea extradentata. Next base: position 20,857 of record PNEQ01094469.1, on the reverse strand, counting down.
GGTGTCACCGTGTCAGAGAGAATCCAATGAGCAGCTGCGAATACTTAGATATTCTTGCAGGTTGTAGCAAGTAAGAATTTCATATTTGTAGAAGACGTTTTTGTTGGAATTATTTCTTGATTTACTTGATTTGGGGGACGTCGGGTTTTAATGGGTTGAATTTTAAGGTGATAGACTTTTTTGGTAAGTCGCGTAAGCTGGGTAGACGAGTTTATATATAGTACGATGATATCACTGTGGTTTGATATAAGGGGTTTTAAAGAAGGATAGAGAGATTGTTGGCGAGGAAGTAATAATGTAAATGAAAAATTCTTGAACTTTCGCCGGGGTTGGCCGTATGCCGTGAAACGTTGCCTGCTAAACGTGTAATTGTTTTCACACGGTTCAGAGTAGTAACCAGGACTAAGAGGGCGTGGTACATAATTCAACGCTAAAAGCATTAATCTATAACTCTAGGTTTCTTGAAGCCAATTTTCGAGGATTAAACAATAGCAATCCTAGACAATATTCATAGCCAACGATTTAAAAAAAATTGTTTCCAGTGTTACGAACTTCAGTGGCACAATCTCTGACGCCGGAACATCGTGCATTTAACTGCGGCGCAAGAGATCACGCGTAACGAATAAGTAATTCTGGATAAATATTTACTCATAAAGTTGGCAAATACCATTATCTAGGATTGCCATTGAGTATTTCATCCATTTTGGCTTCGTAAAAAGCGTAGAATTCAATTGATGTTTTCAACGTTTATTTATCTACCAAGCACTCTTAAGATCGTTGAGCATCGGCACAAGAATTTGTTCGTTGAAAATTCCTATCCTTGTTCTTTTTTATTTTAAATTTTTAACGAATAATAGCACTATAGATACAGGCGCCATGGGATGTTCGTTGGACGTGCGAGCAAATATGCCTGACAAACTTGTGTTGAGTGCTGAAACATTCGTTCATCCTTCCTTAAGGGCGCGGCAACCGCAATTTTCATCACCATTTTTTTATTTTTTATTTGTACCAGATATTTTTTTCCTTATTTTAGACTCAACGTATGACTAAAATTGGCTTTAATGATATTTTTTTATCTCTCATAGTTTTTGCGTAATGGCATGTTAAAGTCATATTTTACATGTTCCCGTTTTAAGGACTACACTAAAATTAACTGATATACCATACTGAAAAAAATCACAAGTAGATAAATACATTACAGGCTACAATATCATATTCATAAAAATAAAGAATAAAAGTTATTTGTATTTTAAAAAAATTCTGAAACTGAAAATAAAAATTTTAAAACTTCAATAACATTTTTAAATACAAATTATTTTTATTCTTTATTTTTATGAGCATGGAATTGTAGTCTGCAATGTCTTTATCCACTGTGATTTTTTTGAGCTTGGTGTATCAGTTGGTTTTGGTGTAGTCCTTAAAACAGAAACTTGCAAAATATGACTTTAACAAGCCATTACGCGAAAACTATGAAAGATAAAAAATAGAGCCAAATTTAGTCACGTTTTAAGTCTAAAATAAGAAAAAATATCTGGTACAAATAAAAAAAATGGTGATGAAAATTGCGGTAGACCGCCCCGTTAAGTGAGGAAAAGTGCATCGCTGTGAAAGTTGTTTACGGAAATGCAAATGTTTTTGAATTTAAAAAGGACCATAGTTAGCCTACTTCTTTTCCTTTGGAGAATGGCACCACGCTGAGCTTAAAACTGAAATATTATAGTCCGTGGCAGATGAAGAGAGGTGGGTGGGAGCAACAAATTAAATGTTGCAAGGATAATCTGCAGGTCAGTGAACCAGCAAATGTTTGCAGCCTCTACTGACAGCAGAAAAGAGAATGGGTGCAGTATATTGGATACGTCTGTTGACGGTGTAAGCACTACACCACTGCATTTTATTGTTCATTGTTGTCCAACCAGCAAATAAATGCCCATAGCTTATAAACGGGAAGTTTATAGATCATGTGTTAGTTTACATATTTATGCTTGTGTATTTCATATGCACTTTTGTTTTTTAACAATAGCTTCTGGAATATCTTGTATGTTTAATCCCGGAAAGGTTAACTTCTGATATATTTATCTTCAGTACGAACGTCACAGCAGACACTGTCCTCACTGTACAGTCAGTGGCACACACTGCAATGTAAGCAGCCAGTTTCGTAGTAGACGAGTAGACGAGTAGACGAGGATAGTGTTCGGTCTTAACTAACTTACAGCTGTTTTATTACATTATATTCTCAAGGGCTTGTACCAATAACTAAAATGTTATATGTAAAACTTTCGGTTAATATAATCAGCAGGAACAATGTAACATATTTAAATGTAAATTTATTTACGTATTATTATAGTTCATTAGTAATTTATTTTTAATATTATACATGCAACAGCAGTTGCCAGTGACGTTGTCCGCAAGTATTATAGAACTGAAACTGACCATATTTAGTACAATACATAGTACATAAGTTTATATTGCTTTGGTCAATTCCATACGAAAAAAATTACAGGAACTGTGGATTTTTCCAGGCTAAAAAGTTTTTTACGCGTCCGAACTAGGAAATTTCTATACCAAATTTCATCAAATTCAGTTAAGCCGTTTCAGTCTAATGATGTAATTATATAACTATGCTAAATGCTTAGTAGAAATCCCACAGATACCGTGCATTTTTAAAGGATAAAAAGTGTTCTATGTTACTCTCCGGCCCATAACTATTGATGTGAAAAAAAAAATTTTTGTTGATCCGTTGCTACATTGCTGTGTGAATGATGAACAAACCAACTACCACACTTTCGCGTTTATAATATTAGTATAACAACTATAATAGACGATCTCTACATTTTTCACATTACCATGAACAGCCAATATCTTTGTTCTATAGTGAAATCACTCTAACGCACCTAATTTATGTCGCATTTACCATTCCTAAATAATTCGAGTAGTTGATTTCCTAAACTTCAATTATTTGTACATTTCGAGGTATTGTAACACGTCTGGCATGGTTTAAGTAGTAATGATTCATTTTCTTTTCGAATAGTTTATTTAGTTGCATAGAAACGCATAGGTTATGTTGAAATTTCATATTTGTTTACCGTAGGCTAAATAAAAACAACATTAAAAACAGTTAATTTACGAATGTTATCAGGACTATGATTTAATGGCTCTTAAATCGAAACTTCTTTCAAAATTGCTGCTTATTTACTATCTGGTGGAAGAATTACTATTTATTCACTTCTTAATTTATGTAATTGGCTTACTTAAGATGTACTCGCATTGTCTTACACTTAATGAACGAAGGAAACAAACAACAAAACTAATATAATTAAAAATAATACGTGACTATAAATAGTCATGGACTTACAACAACATACCTAAGACTAACAAACAGACAAATTACCAGCCAGAAAGATTAAGCTAAAAACTGAATATCAACAAATTTATTAAGACTAATATATGTCACTGAATTAACTTTGGAGTCCTCTTACTACGATAGTTACTTTTGAGTCGAAACACCTCACAAAATATTTTTATAAAGTAATTAAATAATTCAACATACAGCCATACAGGTTAAAGTATGTAGAGAGCACACATTCATCAACCAATTTCATATGATTGCTATGAAAGATCACACTCATGTTAGTTGATATTGTTACAGAAATTATTTAACAGCATCAGTAATATTTCAGCAGCTTTATGTACTAAAGATTTGCCAGTAAACATATTATATTGGTCCAGCTATCAAAGCATAATGACGTATAAAGATCCTTACATAATATAGTGAGGGATACGTCTGTTAAACTTATATTATTTTATCTACTCAAGAAGACCTTCCAGCTGTGTTCAGTTCGTAAGTGTTCTCAGAAGAAAAATGAACCGGAAATGAAAACTATAGTTTCTTCATTAGCTGAGTAATTTGTCATAAAACTGTCTTACAACTCTGAAACATTTATATTTCTAGCTACCACCAAGAAGCATGCATTCTGGCAGACTGTCAGTTGTGCAGTTTAAGAAGAAAAATGTGTACTCTAAAGCAGTTTTAATTTTATTTGGATCGTAAATCAATAAGTCACTGAATAGAACATTTTTAAATAAACATGACATAAAAAACATCTTAGGGAAATTCATCACCGCGCCCTTAAAAGCCCACCAGCCTCAGCTTTAGGGCGAGCGAACAAAAGACCACTCCAGAATGTTCTTTTTTTTTTTTTTTGCCGCTTATGTAAGGAAAATGTCAAGCTGTCGTGCCAGAGCGAGCCAGACAGGTCGATGGTGGAGTAATATAATATAATATAATATGGTATTCTGAAGAATATGCTCAATGAAGTTGCAGCGTTAGATATAACTGAATGAAATTCTCTCAATACGCAAATCCTACGCACAAGTTGAAAACAAGAGTTTGGTTTTTAAGTTCTTGTTACATACATAAATTTTACTCGTGCATACTTTTCATCAGTACTGAACAAAATTTATGCTTCCTCTGATAATATTGTAGCACTAGTCCTTGGATCAGGAAACACACACGCCGTGAATTTACGGAAAAGTATAGTCTATGAATTATCCAGAAGTCTTCGTAACGTCACGGACACTCAGTTTTGCTTTCTAACAAAATCCCCGTAAAGTTACGGACAATCCGTTTTCCTCACAAAAAATAAGCTTTCTTAAAAATAACTTGCACTCCATTGTCCAGATGTACCAAATATTCTTCTTTGGTATGTTTACTCGAGATCTTGACGTAATATTTAGTAACCTGAATCATTTGTCGAAATATGCAGGATTCGAACCAATAACCTAATGATTACTAGCTCTAACAAATGTACCACAGCACCAAGATTTTTATACCTAACAACATCAAGGACAACGATTTTTGCCATTTTCAGTCTGGAGAAAAAATAAGCTTCAAACATTACTGGAATGCCTTATAAGTGTACAAAAGCGTTTAAAGTTATTTAAATGCTATTCCTACGCAGAGATTTTTTTTCTCGCACGCATAATAGCAGGCGACCACTTCACACTCAGTATTTAACCAACAATATCGGGTAAGACCTTAAAACTTACTCAGGAATATGACATTACGAAAGCTACAGTAAACACGTTCATGCAGAACTTCATCAGCATCATTACTCATAAAAAGATTTTACTCTATATGAAAACAGAATTTTAATGTGCATACCTACTGGCGCGAAACACTGGGAAGAGGTGCGAATTTTTTCAGCCATGATAAATTCCATGTAGTGACAGCGTGGCCGCCCTTTGCAGAATAGTTAAGAGAATGGAAGATGTGTGTGGCCTCCTCGGAACACTTCGGCAACTCACGAGTCCTTGACTGTGTCGCTTGTCGCTACGCAACTCTTCTCTTCGTGGCAAAGTGTATACAACCAGGAAGCAGTGTTTTGAGCTTTCTTATCTTACCTTGTATTGTATTCTCCCCGCACCAGTGTGCATGCACATTAACTGTAGGTGCCATAGTAATCAATAATATCATTAATTAAAAAATAACTCGTTAACATATGCTTTACAACAGTAGAAACATATTTCCGTGAATTTATGTAAAGTTACAGTTAAGCATTCGTAAACTGACAATACGGACAAACTTCCGTAAAAAAATTATAGGAGCCACTTCCGTATAACCACAGTACTTTTCTGTAAATATTTTCTTGAATTTAAGAATATTTTTAACAATGTGTGTATGTTTATACGCAAAGTGGGGCTGAATTATACCGACATACCTTGAGAGGTGATTCCTGAGTAAATAATAAGCACAAAATATAAAGAGAACTTTGTGTCTTAACCAAATATAAAAAAAAAAAATAAGCCTTTGAAGTTTTAATTTCGAAATGGTATATTTCCACACGTTGCTTACAGAGAATGTCCACCGTCGTCTGTTCGCTGACAACAACTAAATACACGTGTACGCAATATTGCCTATACTCTAGGCTTTATATGTTACGCCGAATCCTTTTAAGTGCATTTGAACGAACTCAACAGATCCGAGAGAGTTGCTACAAGAGGATCATTTGTGTTATACAAGTCACATAACTCAATAAACGTTTGACAGTTGTTTGAATTTTATGACACTGCAAAATATACGTGCAAGTAGGGCAATGGCCACCACTGTTATTTATAAGGCTTGCAGGTATTTTAAAGAATTTGCTGTGGATTAGAAGAACCGAACATAAATTACTGTTCAAATAATTGTCCTTAAAATTAATTTATTTTCCCATAGGTCATTTTGGGAAAATACCATTTCAATATTTGAATTTTAAAGGAATATGTCTTTCTTAATGTTAAGTTTAGACAAAAAGTGGTCTGTACATTTTTTTCTTAACATTTACTCAGGAATCACCTCCCGCACTTTGCCGGTCGAATTCAGCCCCACCATATATATGTGTATATATATATATATATATATATATATATATATATATATATATATATATAAGCCACGAGATGTCAAATAAGTCAAGGCCAAATTGCAAAACCGACACCAAATTACAATTATTTGAATTCTGATTTTTTCCAAATAAAACGCAAATGTTCCATGACACTTGGTAGTAACCAAGTAGCGAAGGCAACTCTCATTTAGAACAGTTTGAAATTCATCTTCTCATATACTTAATTTACTAAATTGCCTGGTCTCTAACCATAGCTGTGAACTCCACGCGTCGACCAAGTGTATGGGCTCATAGTTAACTGGCATGTGGTCCTATTAGGTCAATTTGTTCTAGCTCGTGATGTTCAGTAATGGGCAAACACCAGCCTCTCTAGCACTTCCGTGTGTCTTAAGGGGGAGTGTTAGATTTTTATTGTATTTTCTGTTTTTGAGCAAAAACATTTATTCAAATTGTTTTATCAAAATTTTCTCTTCAACATAGCGTAGGATACATTCTTGGTAAACTGCATAATAATTGAATATTTTATTAATTGGTCATGCGGAATAATTGCAAGAGATTTCTTGAAAGTCAACATATGATTAGCTTGTAATTATTCTGCTTGAAAAATTAATAAAAAATTCCATTAATTTTTAATGTAATAACTTATAAAATGCCATTAAATTTTATATTAGGCAGTTTACCAAGAATATAGCGTATGCTTTGCCGAAGAGAAAATTTTGATTATACACTTTGAATAAATATGATGTCTCAAAAACTAAACAAATACAGTAAAATGGCCTAACACTCCTTCATATGATAACCTCTGGGAGGACTAGAAGTGCGGAAGCTATAAGGATGACATTGCAAGCGGAGTCACTTATTATTCTAGCCCCTAGGTGCAAGTAGCTAAACTCACGTGAACAGTCTTTCCAGTTACAGTTAGCTCGTCTCTATGAGAAATTAAGTTGTTTCTCTATCATTAGGGACAATAACTTATCACTGGAAAAGTTAACTATTTGCTAGGCATCAATATGTTATTCTTTCGATATTGGCTTGCCTCCATCTGACTGGGCCAATGATATATATGTTGCGTCCTAACTTATATTTGTGATTCATCTGTTAATAACTGCATAACCATTCTACATTCATATATGGCTCTAAATACTACATTGTTTTTTTTTAATACGGTTACATGAAATATTCTTGCAATCCTCCACTATCCATATAATTTCACGATTGAAATATTTCAGATAAAGTTGTATTTTATGCGTCTACGCATTTGTAATTATTCTGCACCATGGTATTTATACCTAAAAACAACATCAAGGACAATAAATTTTGCCATTTTCAGTCTGGAGAAAAAGTAATCTTCAAATATTACTGGAATGCCTAATAAGTGTACAAAAGCGTTTAAAGTTATTTAAATGCTATTCCTACGCAGATATTTTTTTTGTCTCGCACGCATAATAGCAGGTGGCCATTTCACACTCAGTATTTTCGCAACAATATCGAGTAAGACCTTAAAAATTACTCAGGAATATGACATTACGAAGGTTACAGCAAACACGTTCGTGTTCTAGAATCAGTGGCACTTTGACTGTTTGAAATTAGAGTGGTTGTTAGAGGATAAAAATAACGGGCCCTACTACGTCGAACAGTAACAGCCACGGGGCTACGAGAACAAAAAGGTTGCACTGAATATATTGCCGTCATTACGAGCTAGCATCGGGGACTGCCATTACAAACAAAAGATACGTAAAGACCCGTAAAAATAATGGAATAATTTAGCTACAAGCTGGGTTTTTACGTTTACCCTCGTGTAATTGGATCACGGTTCGTTTGACACGCCAGAAAGTATTACGAACTAGTAACAAAAAATGTTGATTTATGACAGATCTAATTTGTAGTAAAATGTTCTGCCTTAGTGAGACAGAGGTCAGTGCAGAAACAGCCAGTTCTTGGCGTAACGTACATGTTGGCGAAGTAGCCTGATGACTTTCTTTAATTTATGATAACTATAGCCAGTAAAAAGAGTTCTGCAACAATTTGTTTCAGTGCCATAATGAACATCTAATTCATGGTCAGAGATTTGAAGTTCTTAACTTTCGGCGTCTCGTGTTTCTAGCCGCAAATAATGGACGTGTGGTATCGCGGTAACATTGTTCTGGTTGGCACAGTCAAGTTGGCCACGCCTCTTGTCATATTTAGGACAACGGTTTTGTCGCGAAAATATTGTTGGCCACTTTGTTTCTGTGACTCACGTGCACACCGGCAGCTGTGCTTCATGGTTATTGGCAGCGTGTCTTTGTTCAGATACGTCTCCCATCTGACTGCACCAATCAGAATAAGATTATTGTGACTACGTACGTCTGTAACTTGCCAAGGTAATTGGAAGTAATTTCATCCAATCACAGACGATGTAGCAGAGCTGCAGATGTGCACATAGCACATTAAAACCAAATGTTGCAAAAAATATTTTCGCCATAAAATTGTGGCTGTACGTATTATATTCTGCCAATAACCACGAACCAGAGTTGCAGGTGTGAACTTAAGGCGTTGGAACAAGTTGTTACAGAATTCTTTTCACCAAAAATCACTGGCTCTAGTTATAACGTATGAGAAAGTCTATTAGGCAAAATTTCCGATCATGAGAATCTTAACTATTTTCTACTTCTTATATGCGTCATTAAGGCCGGTTTTTTTAAGTCACTGAAAAAAATAACACGATCAAAAAATATACTAAGTAAAATGTGAGGAAAGTGTAAGCCAAAGGTGCCTGCAAATTTTGCGTTATTACCTGGCAGCAGACTATACTCGAAGTTACTATGTGATCATCTGACTATAGGTGGTTCAGAATAAAGTGAGCACTCAAAAAGCTCTACTAAAGTTCTATTTTCAGCCAATTCGTATCGGCTAACGACGGGAAATGTCTTACCTCTCCGGACACCTCACTTGATGTTTGCGCGTTCAAGATAAATTGTGCAATCAGTATGAATCGATACAGTTTGACAAACCATTTTGTTAATTATACGAAATACAGTCATGTCGATTTAGGTTTATTTTGTTTCAGTATTCTTGTATTTAATTAGGAAACTACACGGAACTATATCGCGTAGTTTCGCTACCAACCATACAAGCAGTAAGGCAACTATATTTAACATTGAATTATATGCAATAACGACTAGTGATATTTTTCAAAGGTTAGATTTTTAGTGCTCACTTTATATCGAACGACCTGTACTGTTATTGGCCGACAGTTTGTGTCGCACGTCTCGAAGAACTTTTTCAACAAACGACGTAAAATCAAATGTAAAGTTCCCAAGACCATGTAATGAGAGCGTATATAGGTATGACGACTCAGGGCCAATGAGTCACGGAGTTAGGAACTCCTGATTTTCGCAGAAAGATTTTTGCACCACTTGGTTTTAATTGCAGCTCTGGTCCAGCGGTCTTTGTGTTGAGGCGTCACTTATTTGACTTTGGAAACAAGAACAACACATGTTTGGGATAAACGGGGAAAATACCGTGACGCTGAGAGTTAAAAACATCCAATCATAGAGCTCGAAGCAGAGCTACGGGAGTGCACGTAAGGCTATGAAACAAAGTGGCGCGAAAATAATTTCGCGAAATCAGGGGTTCTTACACGGAAAGTGCTTCGGTAGGGACCCTTGTTTTTCGCGAAAAGAATTTTGCCTCACTTTGTTTCCGTGCCTTACGCGCACATCTGCAGTTCTGCTTCGTGGTCAGTGATTGGATATTTTAACTGTCGTGAGCCCTGGGATTCTACCGGCAAATCGTGTGGTTCTGCAGGAAAGTTTTTGTAATTGGCTCAGTCAAATGAGATACGGCTCTTCACACAGACACGCTGCCAATAACTATGAAGTAGAATTGCAGATGTGCACGTAAGGCTCTGAAACAAACTGGGGAAAAATTCTTTTCGCGAAAAAACAGGGTCCCTACAAATCGGTGAGTTCTAGCTTGCCGCCAAACTATTACCAGAAATTTTGCTCTAAAACCTGCACGTTTTATAACACTTAATTATTTTCTAGGTTATAAGACTCCATATACAGTAGCCTTTGTCATACAGTAAATGATAACTTGGTTTCACCATTTAGTACGAAGTTGATAACATAAACTCCTTAGTGCTTTAAGAATCCGTGATGGTCACAGTCACTCGCCTCCAAACACGGAGGTCCCAGTCCGATTTGTCGCATGAGATAAACTTGTCGGACATCGCAGAAGTCCGTGGGATTTTCTCCTAGTACTTTCATAATCTCAGCCCTTCGAATTCTGCCGCTTTTCTGTTTTAAAGTCGTATTTCGTACCATCCTTCGATGTTCTGTAGTCGTTTATGGGAAGTTCCGGAAGTTTTCGCGACCAGATTACTGCACCACTTTGTTTCAATACCTTAAGGGCTCGGTCTACCGCAATTTTCATCACAATTTTTTTATTTTTTATTTGTACCAGATATTTTCTTTCTTATTAAAGAGACAACATGTGACTAAATTTGGCTCTTGTGAAATTTTTTTATCTCTCATAGTTTTCGCGTAGTGGCTTGTTAAAGTCATATTTTTGCATGTTTCCGTTTTAACGACTACACTGAAACCAACTAATATACCAAACTCAAAAAAATCACAGTGGATAAAGACATTGCAGGCTACAATGACATGCTCATAAAATTTAAGAATAAAAATTATTTAAATTTAAAAAAAAATTGCTGAAACAGAAAATCAAAATTTAAAAAGTTCAATATTTTTTTTTTAAATACAAATAATGTTTATTCTCTAATTTTATGAGCATGCCATTGTAGCGTGCAATGTATTTATCCACTGTGATTTTTTTGAGTTTCGTATATTAGTTGGTTTTAGTGTAGTCGTTAAAACGGAAACATACAAAATATGACTTTAACAAGCCATTACGCGAAAACTATGAGAGATAAAAAAATTTCATAAGAGCCAAATTTAGTCACTTTTTGTGTCTAAAACAAGAAAAAAAATATCTGGTACAAATACAATATAAAATAATGATGATGAAAATTGCGGTAGACCGCGCCCTTAATTGCGCATTTGCAGCTGTGTTTCATTGTTATTAGCAGCATGTGTTTGTTCTGAGCCGTCACGTATTTGACTATGTCAATGAGCGCATCGTTAAAGTGTAAGGACATGCAAAATTATCGTTATTTTCTGTCAGCTGACTAGACTCCAGGTGATTATCGGCTCATTCGACGTCTCCCGCTGGCCGATATTGTCGTGACTTGCCGCGGAGAATGCTCATATGTAGAGGTACGTCAATTTCGCGGATTCACATGGCAGTAGCCTAGATTGCTCAGTCCTGTACACGCTCTGGATACAGTCGATTATTAATTGGCTTACAACATTACAAGCGATAGCTCTATGAATCATTTCCTTATTTACTACTGGCTTGCAGTAGTCAATTGTGTTTCGTGACAGCCGCCAGCTAATCATACACGTGATTATGAAGCATATATTTTTGGCGTTCAACCTGACCTGGAATGTATTTGTGAAACTGACGTACCTCAAATAATTTACCATGAAGCATGAGTTACATATGTGTACATAAGACTCTGAAACAAATTGGTGTAAAATAATTTTAACTAAAAATCGGTAACTATAGCTGTGTGTATCTGAACACAGTGGTTATTCATTTGACTACATCAATCAGAACACGGTTAACTGCTACACCACACGTGTAACATTTCTGGAAAAAACCTCAAGAATTAGGGAAATAAAACATCAACCACTGCCAAGAAGTAAGGCTGCAGAAGTGCGCGTAAGCCACTCAAACAAATTAAAAAGCAAAATATGTTCGCAAAAACTTCCTGTTCTCGCCTATGGGGTTTCAGTACATAGATCTACCAAACCATAGCAATTTGTACCCTTACCTCAGCTACCACCGTCATTTTATGCTTCTGCTATTATAAAAGGGCCAACTTACTAGAAATTACGAACTGGCATAATTAGAGACATGAAATATTCGCGTTTTCTTTTTGGCCCCAAGCTAGAATTCCATCAACTGTAAGTTCGTGCCACTTTCGCAATTGGTCCGTGACTTCTTTGACACTTCCTGGAAGTCTCTTTAGCCAATAGCACAGAAGCAACTAAATGCAGGCCCTTATAAGTGCGTTATCGAGCAGCCAGTGAGCAGACAATGTCTGCCTGAATACACACATGTTCTTGGAGGCTAGCCTACAAGGTCAGTGAACACGCGAATATTTCCCGTCTCCAGTCATAATTCATTATAATCATTGTATGCTGTTAGCAACCATAGGAAAACTCACATGAATACCACCCTGTCACGAAAATAGAATAAAATTTCTAGTAGACTTTGCCAGTTTGACTGAAATCAGCGGCACAAAATATCGTGATGAAATGTTAAGTACGAAATAAAATTATTGTTCCGGAAAATAATTCCCTCGTATGTTAAGGTGCGGTTCATCTCAGTTTTGAACGTCTTTTTATATTTTTACCAGACATATTTTTTCTTATTTTAGACATAAATTGTGACTAAATCTTCCTCTTAAGAAATTGTTGTATCTCTCATAGTTTTCGCGTAATGAGTCGTAAACGTCAAAATTTGCACTTTACGGTTTTATGCACGCCCCTAAAACCAACTGACATACCAAACAGAAAAAATTCAACAGTGTATAACAATGTTGTAGTCTATGATTTTACTCATATAAACACGTTTGTATTAAAAAAATTTATTATTCATTTTAAAATGTGGCATTTTTTTATACAAAATTATTTTATTTTTTGTTTTTATGTGTGTCATTTCATAGAGAATCATTTTAGTTCGAAATTTGAATTTGTCTCCAGACTTACATCGAGAAAATTCAATATCAGGTTGGCAATATATGAGAGGGAAGTAATAGAAGAAAATAACGAGGTATTGAATGCAAATTTAAAAGCCGATCCACGAAGAACGACGTATTGAGGGCCATTAAGCATAAAAGTACAAAATGTTTCTGAGCAAAGCAACAAATTTAATTGCATTTACGCGGCCTGTAATCATTATTTACCGAAACGAAGCCATAATGAGTGCGTGACACAAATTATGAGAGGAAATCCAGACAAAACGATGACTCCGTGCGTGTTCGGAAGTAACAATTTTTCTAGAGCAAGTACCCACTTTTGAAATGCAATTATAAAAGCCAATGTAGTATAGCTCCCAGTTTGGATAACAACATTTTTTAAAAAAGTAAATTGCATCGAAGTTAAAAGAATATCACTTTGAAAATGGAACGAAAACGAATTTGAGAGGCTAAGATAGTTTGTAAATAAATTTAAACTGATTTCCCGTACACGATACAAAAATAAATAGTTAATTGAAGCCCAAAGCTAAATGACGTTTCCAGGCTGCTTATCAATATATTTTATCGGGATACAATTTCAAAGAGAAATAAATGTAAATTGACTAACCATACTATTGCGAATTGCAGCCAGATATGAAACTCATTAAAAATTAAATTTTGTTTATTTATATTTTATTTCTGTTTATCTCGTAACACAGTAAAAAAGGAAACCCATTGACTTGGAAAGTAGATAAATATGAATTGCGTTTATTTCACTGTACAGTTAGAGGAAGGGCAGTTATATGCTGCAAAATTAATGTAACAAAAGCAAACCGAACGTAAATTCAAGTGAAGTTGATATTATTTTCCTGTTACGTTGATTAATGTTTATCAATTCACATGTAGAATTATTATTATTAATTGTTTTCAACTATGTAATGAATTGAAATAAGAAATACATGTAAATAAAACCGTTTAGTTATCCTTATTTTGTAATTATTTGAAACAGGAAATGCAATTTAATAAAACTGTTAAGCTATTGCATGTGCATTGTTACTAAAGAAAATACCAATAAACGATTCGTAGTAAAATTAAAAGTGCCTTATCACTTAAATTATTATTTAAAACTTTACCTTTACGATCAAAATTATGCTGTCAACTTAGAGCCACTGGATTATATGTCACCTACTCGTATTTAAGCTGCTTTCGTAAATATTATTATTTTTAAATCTAAAAAAAGGGACAGTATATTATATCTGTCAAATATATGTTTTGCTGCTTTTATATATAAATGTGTGTGTGTATATATATATATATATATATATATATATATATATATATATATGTGTGTGTGTGTGTGTGTGTGTATGTATGTATATGTGTGTGTGTGTGTGTAAAAATATATACTACATCCTTAATAAATTACAAATGGTATGATTTTGGTTCAGTATAGAATGGAGTAATTTTTTTAGGTTGCTAACTTGCCGTAAATATTTGATTTCTTTAAGTAGCCTACATAGTGTAAAATCTTTTCGAAGCATATTTTTAAATGTTTTACGACGCATGAACCCTTTAGGCATGAATACAAATAGTAATTAATCGCAGAATCAGAGTGAAAGGGTACCTATTGATTCAAACGGAACAGTAAATTAAGGGTGACATTTTTAAATGTATGTTGCTATGAGAGTTTACAATTAGAATTTATCGGTTTGTGGACATACACAATTGCTCATGTATTGTTGACCGAACTTGTATTGAAAGACAAAGTGACAAAGAACAAAAAACGCACAAAAGGTGCAAAAAATAGAAGAAAAGCAATCCCAGAGGGATTCGGACAGTTTTTTTATCAGCAAGAATTGTAAAGATAATTCAGTCAAGAATTTGACAACACACAAACACAAGAGACAGACATAAAGAAAACCAGATTCCCAATATGAGAAAATATGGAAGTAGACAAAATAGTGGACAGTGAAGAACAAATAAAAAACACGAAACAACACTACGCAAGCTAAAATCAACGAACAAATGCGAGGTTTCCCGAATTGCGATCTAGCCCCGTGTTCAAGCTGAGACACAGCTGATCGGAACACCAAGATGCGAATGATCCGCAGATATATCCAAATATATATATATATATATATATAATTGGTTCTCTGGTAAAAACATTTACTTACTGTAGACGCATACGTCCATAACGATGGTGAGGCTATACTAGGTCATTATCTTCCGCAATGTAGGGATGAGAGGACAACACAACACCCAGTCCTGAACACAGAGAGGCAACTGTACATTTTCCTCCCCAGCCGGCAATCGAATCCAGGACTCTTGGTTTACCAACCAGGCGTTCTAACCACTCTAACCACTGATTTAATTTGTCAGACAAATACATTACATCTGGCAAATGTTTACGAAGTAACAAGTAAAAGGTTGTTTGTTAATCAGACGTAGATAATCCCATTAGCATAGTCATCAGTACAGACGATGGTTGGAGATAATAGTTTATCGCGGGAATACTTGACTGTTTGCTGGGTTTCAACGCTCGTTCAGCTTATGTAAAGATTACTGGCTCTCGCTTGTATGTGGAGCTGTTGCCCTATTTGACTGAGCCAATAAGAATCCCGCTGATGCCTATTGTTGGTCTGCAGACAGCTACGTTGTATCAGACGGATATCACCTAATCATTAGAGACGGGAAGAATTCGCGTGTTCACTGACCAATAGGCTAGCTTCCAAGAACATGTGTGTATTCAAGCTGACATTATCTGCTCACTGGCTGCTCTATGACGCAGTGATATGAGCCTGCATTTAGTTGCTTCTGTATGTACTATTGGCTAAGAGACTTACAGGAAGTGTCAAATAAGTCACGGCCCTATTGCGAAAGTGGCTGGAAATATAGCTTGGGACCAAAAGAATTCATGAATTTTTCAGGTTTATACTATTAATATATGTGACAAGAAACTACAGTGTTTTCAAGGACATGTTGGTACAAAGAACTTTCGCGATATACCATCATCTTTAATTAAGGGCGCGGTCTACCGCAATTTTCATCACCATTTTTTAATTTTTTATTTGTACCAAATATTTTTTTTTCTTATTTTAGACACAAAATGTGACTAAATATGGCTGTAATGATATTTTTTTATTTCTCATAGTTTTCGCGTAATGGCGTGTTTAAGTCATATTTTGCATGTTTCCGTTTTAACGACCACACGAAAACCAACTGATATACCAATATAAAAAAAATTCACAGTAAATGAAGACATTACAGGCTACAATGTCATGCTCTTAGAAATAAAGAATAAAACTCACTTGTATTTGTAAAAAAAAAAAAAATTATTGAATTTTTTAAATTTTTATTTTCAGTTCTGGCATTTTTTTTTAATTCAAAAAATTTTTATTCTTAATTTCTAAGAGCATGACATTGTAGCCTGCAATGTATTTATCCACTGTGATTTTTTTCAGTTTGATATATCAATTTGTTTTCGTTTGGTCGTTAAAACGGAAACATGCAAAATATGACTTTAATAAGCCATTACGCAAAAACTATGAGTGATAAAAAATTTAATAAGAGCCAAATTTAGTCACATTTTGTGTCTAAAATAAGAAAAAAAAATATCTGGTACTAATAAAAAATAAAAAAAATGTTGATGAAAATTGTGGTAGACCGCGCCCGGTATAACGCGGAAATGTTGTGTACCAACATAACCTTGAAAACGCTGAATTTAATTGCAACACATATAATTGGCTGACGTACGCCTGACACAACGTAGTTGTTTGCAGACCAATAAAAAGCATCACATAGTACAACAGCAAGATTTTTATTGGCTCAGTCAAATAGGGCAACAGCTCCATGTTCAAGCAAAAGCCAGTAATATCTACATAAACTTACCGTACACTGAAACCCAGCAAACAGTTGTGTTTTCCCACGATAATCCATCAGATAATATACATTTGATGGCTAAATCCTAATACATCAGAAATAGAGACGCGGATATGTCGCGGGTTCAACGACCAGCTAGCTGGACTCCGCAGTCCTGTACACACTATGTCCTCAGATACTTGTCTGCTGCTACAGTGAGTGGACAGTAGTACATGTGACATAGTAGCGTGGAAGTCAGTGAGTGTTTCATGCAGGTCTGCTGTTGGTTCACAGTCCTCAAGGAATGTTTTCAGTAACAGTGGCCAAATCGCGAAATTAAATAACGGTACAAGAATTTGACATCTAGCGTCTTCTCAAACGAATTCGCGAAATTTCCGAGCCTCCAATTATAAAATCTTATAATAAGAAATGTTTTGTAAATTCGTTGAAAATAATAGCAATATTTATAAATCTAAATCCAATGCGAGGTGTGACGCCCCATTTTAATATCAGTGGAATACCTGTGCATATATAAATCATTACAAATATTTTCACTATGTCATTATGAAGATGACGAAAAAATGGATTTCCATGTTTCTGGTTCAAATGGTCGGCTATGAATTTTATCAGTTCTTCCGCTTTGCGTCGCGTGTTTTCAAAGAATAATAAGAATAACTATATACAAGCGAAGGAAAAATTTAATTGGCAAGTTCAGTGACGCCCATGTTAGAATACGCTGCCCTATGCATAGAGGCAATGATTTTTTGTGTAAAGAAATATGCAATATTTTGTTTCAATGCCTCACGTTCACATCTGCAGCATGCGTAGTCATTGACAGCGAGCGTTCCTGTAGAGGCGTCACTCATTTGACTGTGCCAGTGAGAATAACGTCAATGAGACACCACACGTCTACGATTAACTTAGATCACAAATATGTTGAGAGATAAAAACAGCCAATTACTGACCATGAAGCAAAGCTGCAGATGTGCACGCGAGGTATTGAAACAAAATGCTACAAAATTATTTTCAACAAAAATCATCGCCTCTGCTAATGCATATTCAAACCTTGTCTGTTTGTTCATTGTCTGTTGTTCCAGTGAGTAGCAGCTAATGGATAAATAGTCTGGGTTTCAATATACACAGGACTAGGGATTCTAACGTGCAAGTCATTTAGCACGCGAAGTATTTCTTACCTTACTTATAAGCAGAGACGTACAAAATTCGCGTTATTTTCTGACAGCTGACTAGACTCCAAGTGACTATAGGCTTGTTCGAAGTCTCCCGCTGGCCGATATCACAGACTAAATAGTAATACAGACGTGAAATGACGTGTCGGCTCGTTTGGTACGGACGAACTTCGCCTCTTATTGGCTGCCCGAGGCTGTTGATATCAGCCCAGTGTATGTTTGGTTCCTGCATGTTGCGGCAGCTTTCTTATTGGACTGTCTGCCGACTAGCAGGGCTGTCACTTTACGCTGATTGGCAGTAGGCATCTCCGCCATGTTGCTGGCGTGTGTGACTGAGTTCGCTGTCCTACCGGCTATTTCACTTCTGTATTCCTAAATATTCTGTGCCGATATTGTCGTGACTTGCCGCGGAGACTGCTTACACGTTAGAGAGGCCAATCTCTGTAAAGAATTAACACAGGTAAATTACAACACACAAAAGTTCGTGGCCAATTGAATAGCAGATTGTGCTCTGTTATGTTTATGAAAATTAAGTTTAGTCTGCCACCAAAGGATAACGCGAATTTTGCATGTGTCTGCGTATAACTCGAGACTCTTACTTATCACGGAAAATTTGACTTTTTGCCAGACTTCAATATATTATGTTTATATCTGACATTCTTCTTCTTCCGTTATTGGTACGGACTCCTACATTTCGAGGAAATAATTTTGCCCCAGTTTGTTTCAGTGACTTATGTACACTTCTGCAACTCAGCTTCATGCTTATTGGCAGTGTATCTTTGTGTATCACTTGACTGAGCCAATTACAGTATCATTCCTCAACACCACAAATCTGTGATTTGCCGGTAGAATGTCAAGGCTCGTAAGAGTTAAAATATCCAATCAATGACCATAAAGCAGAACTGCAGATGTGCACGTAAGGCAGCGAAACCAAGTAGGGCAAAATTCTTTTCGCGAGAAACAGGGATCCCTAGTTATTGGCATGTCTCCGTCTGATTTAACAAATGAGGGGCTGGGGTTCATAGTGGTGTAAGTGTGAGGACTGTCGATTTTATTCATATTATGCACATTTTTCGAAAAAAAAAAAATTATGTACCTCTAAAATTAATTCCTGACTTTCATTTGAGTATTGCAATAATGTATTGTAATTTATATTCCGATTTTAAAAAAATTATTTACGAGAAAACATTGAAACTGACTTACACCGCAATAAATCCAAGCCTTTCAAATGGTAACCCTGGTACTGAATATTCTTGATACGTCTTCAAACAAATACAAAGGCCTCTTCTAGTCATAAAAGACACGGGCCACTTCACTGTTTCGCAAAATACACTGGCTTGAAGTATTATTGCGATTTATCCACTAAACCTACTGATTACCAACTACTTTCTGTAAATAACCATTGATTGCTCGACCACGACAAGTCCTCCTGTGAGGGGAAGAAGCGTAGTGCTAGTAGTAGGTAGACACGTCACAGGGAGAGGAAATGTACTGCGCCTGACATGAGTTCGTGGGACACTGTCAGTGGAGCGTTTGAATACTCGTCGTATCGCATTTCCTTATCGCGCAAACTTTCTTTCCACAATCACAATCTTTTAACTTCCCGACAGGTATATTAGTTACACTTGGTATTCAGTATACAAAGATAACACACACTCTTTTAGCGACTCTCCCAGTAACTCGAGCTGTATCAGACAAACCATACCAGTAGTATGATTTGGCCGGTTCTGGCACATGGAGCCGGAGTGAGGATTTCTGCCGAGTGAGGATTTGACCGCCATGTTGTGACGTCACGGCCCCGACCGCCATGTTGGATGACCTTGACCTTTAACCTTGACCTTGACCTTGACCTTGAGTGTCAAATTACCAAAATTTTCCAAAATTTCGAAAATTTCAAAAAAAAAATTCAAAAAATTCAAAATTTTCAAAAAATTTCGAAAAAAATATTACCACCATCTTGATTCCGGACGCCATATTGTTTCCGGCCGCCATCTTGGTGTTTCTTACAAAAATTTTTCGATTTCGCATTCCATTATAACCCCGCACGTATTTAATAAATACAATTTATAAAAAAACTTTTTAATAAAATTCTTTTTATCAAAAAACTTTAAAAAAAACTATTTAATAAAAAAAACTTTTTATATAAAAATTATTAATTAAATCAACTACCGACACGTCTTACCCGGACGAGCTCCTTGGACACACTGACGCCCCCCACCACTTTTTACATGTATATATTAACTTATTCCTCCTCCCCTCCCTTATCCCGTCCTTTATTTTAATTGGCTGTTAGTCACGTGATTAATTCCCCCACTACTTTCCCCTCTCACTGACGTTCGTGTTATAACCCGCTCAAACTACTACACCCCCCTCCACCACCCTCTCCAAACTTTACCACCACTTTCTTATCCTTCATATTAAAATATATTTCCTTTATAAGTCTCACTTCACAGCACGTCACCAGTGTCTTCACATAGCAGCTAGATGACCGTAAGTAGTAACATCCATCGATTGCGACTACGTATTGATCATCAATTTTAAAATTATCGGTTTTTTTAAACATTGTAAATATAATTCCAAAAAGTTTATTTCAATTCCATTAATGAATACTACTTAAACATGACTTATTTCTTAGCTAT
>PNEQ01094468.1:0-33182 GCA_003012365.1 Medauroidea extradentata | reverse complement strand
TGTTATTTGTTGCAAAATTAAATTTTCCATGGTGTATGCTTATTTAATGGGCTTGTGCAGCCAGTCAAAATTGGCTAAATCAGACCACTCTCATATAGTTTTAAAATAAGAAAGCTTTTTTTTTCTATGTGTAAATGATATTTCTCGTTTTAGGTACAAAATTTTGTCATATTTATATTGGAGGCTTTTTGTATGGTTTTTGGACATCATTGTAATTGTGACTGTGCTGTTGATAACATAAAAATTTTAATGTATACATATACTGGAATGTTTCAGATTCACATTTCAAGAAAGAACAGTATGAGAAAAATCCAAGGATTTAATGCAGTCAGCATGCTGTATACTGTGTACTGAATGGAAGAAATAGCAGAATTGTTTAATATACTACTACAGAAATGGTTCATTTTTGTTTTTTGTCTTGTAAATATTTTTTCTTATATACAAGTATTAGTGAGAAAAAAATGCTTTAAAGATAATATTGAAAAAGTGTGCATTGCCTGTATGTGTCGAGCCAATAAATATTTGTTTAAATGAAGTATGTATTGTGTGTTATTTCTATAATGAATTAGTTGAATAAAAATGTATATATATTTACCAAGAAATTATTGAATGTAGTAAAAATATAATTGTTAAACTTCAGATAGAAATAGTGTAAATAATCAATTTTTTTGCACTATCAGTCGAATAATTTTTTTTGAGAGCTGTCTGTTAAAGATTGGTGAAATTATGTCAGTGATAAAAATTAATATTTTTGAAAAAAATTAATTAGACTAATAATTTGGAATAACCATTGTATTGTAGCTCTGAATTTATGTATGAACTATTCAGAATGTTTCATTGTAGTTGAAAATGAGTGAATTGTAGGAAAATATCACTTTTTTTTTTATAGAAAAAGTACTGTAATACACTAGGGGCAATTCCAAACTGATCAGAATAAGTTACTGGTAAGTTACATGCTGTAGTCTATTTGTAAATGAAAACCTGTGGTAGTCCATATGTAAAGGAAAACTTGTGAACACCTACTAAATGCAGCCAATATTTTCTTTACGTTGCAGCCTAGCATATTTAAGCTATTTTAAGGTCTTTATTTACCTTTTTGAGGCTTTAAAAAGTGCAAATATCTTGAAACAATCTCATGGCTAACAATCGCTTTTACAGTGTGTGCTAAATTATCAATTTTAATCTAGATTTTGAAAATTATTTTGCTACAGAAACTTTTGTTAATTTACTGATTAGACTAATCCACATGATTTTTCCATCGAGGAAAGTTAACCTGTCATTATAAAAACAATTTTTAAGAAAACCGTGAAAATGTTTCGTGTATTTGTGCATTCAGACTTTAAATACCCTTACAAAAGCATTAGATATTGAGGATTGTTGCACCGACAATTTTCTTTCTGGTTATAAATGGAATTTCTGTTCTTTACTAATGACATTTTTGTTACAGAAGTACACATACTCCGGTCAAACGGAAAGAAATTACATTTGTATGTGTTATAGGTTTCCGTAAAATAGGCTTATATGTTGCTCATATTAACGGAAGATTTGTAATTTACTATTACTACATTTCCGTTAAATGAGGCACAATGTTCCGTTTATTTACGGAACATCTGTTATAAATAGGAACTAAGATTCCGTTAATTAATGTTAGTCTTCCGTGCATTTACGGAAATTGTGTAACAAACAGGGATTAAGTTTCCGTTATGTTTAATTAATGTTCCGTATTTTTACGGAACTTACGTAATAAACAGAAATTAAGTTTCCGTTATTTGTAGTTGATTTTCCGTACATTTACGGACACTACGTTGCAGTAGAAAATGAAGTGTCCGTAAATTTAGGAAGAAATCCGGATAATTTTTTGCCAGTACTTTTTCCGTGAATTTACGGAAATTTTTTTAACAGTGTATTAGTACACCAGAAACTGCAGTTTCGGAAACCTGGGTATCGGAAACTGCTTGTGCGAGTGCAGTGTAAACGGCACGAAAGTGAGGTTTTCGTTGCCGAGGGAAACCCGAGTTTGTAATTAAATTTCAGTGACGAAAGCTTAGTTTTGTGTACAGTGTAAACGCCTAAACTAAGGTTTTCTTCAATTTCGGCCAGAAACTATGGCAGATAGTCGAAATATATTGTGTTGTCTTGGGAATGCATAGTAAGTGAAATGTTAAAAATAGTATGACAGCTGCAGTGTAAATAAACAAATTTGATTGTTACGAAATTAGTAGCGTTCGTTTGTTAATAAATTAGTAGCAACTGAAATTTCACAAACGAAATGTTCGCTATGTGCTAAAATTGTCCACTGGAATAGCTAATTGAGTGTGATTTATCTAACATTCTATCCGTTTCCGTATTGTTTACTGTTCAAATCTGAATAATTATTCACCTTTTTTTACACCTACAGTTGTTTTCGACACACTCAAACTTAAGTTTCCCTAACTGACATTTCACGTATTATATAAACACTTCCTGGAAACCTCAATTTACAAAGTGAGATTTCGGAAACTGCAGTTTCGTGTGTTGCTGTAAACACACTAAATACTACATTGGAATCTAACACACAGTCAACTTTTGTCGCTGTGAATCACTCGTTCTAAACCTTATGCTTATGTTCTTTAAATATGGCGAGTTCATCCTACTATAACCCACCACATCCAATAATTATAACAGACACAAGTCCAAGGTTTAAATCAGAATACACTTTCGCTACTCTGTATCATCAGGTTTAATACGTAGAGAGTTGGAATACTCCTTTTCACGGCTAAGTGACGTTCTCTTCGCTCTGCTGTAGTAGTCGCTCGAAATCAAAAGAATTCAAACCGTAGCCATTACGCAAATTAAAGATGCGAAGCCATGTTCTTTAATTTCTTAAATGAGATGGCATGAGATACATCTTGTGCTCGAACATTTGAAACTGGAGCATCATAAGAACTAGGACAAAAAAACAGTATACACACATAAATTCAGCTCAATAAGAAGCCAAACGTACAAAATAACTCAGGGTAAATGTATTTTGAGAACATGAAGTAAGATAATGAAAAGATACCTTGGATTCTATCTGTTAAATAACAAATCACAAACGAGGAATGAAATTCAATTAATCCTTCCGTGTGGGGGAATATTTGAAGAGACGAAATATAGCATTAAAAAAATAGCATCAACATATTATGTACTGCTACTGTAATTAGAATATTAACTACAATGTTTTCTAATGTTGAAACTTGGGGACAATGCATTTACTATCTTAGCAACTGATTTCATAGCCACGTAACAGGAAACGCGAATTTTATAAACTGTAACATGAACCAGAGGCGAAAATATCACGTTGAACGTCTGGATTATTTAAAAAATTGTTAGTTGTCCCTTGGTAACAACGTTTACATAGGTCTTTTGACGTCATCTTACCCTTCTGGTTCAAAAACGGAGGTAAACACCTGCTAAGACAACTGCAGCTGCAAAATTACACAAGTAACAAGAATCGAAATTATCTTGTAGGCTAACCACACACCTTAAGGCAGCTGCCTGGTTGGCGCTCGAACTACGAGCTGCGTGTTCGGAATTTAGTTTTTCCTTAGAGACGAGTAAACGTGCGTCTACAATGCATATTAACGAAAAGAAAGCACACTTCAAACTACTTATGAATATGACTGTTAAGACAGCACTTTAAAGCTCTGAAACTTAGCTAAAATCGGCTATGTGAGACAATTGTTATAATATATATATATATGTGTGTGTGTGTGTGTGTGTGTGTGTGTGTACCGGATTCGTTCGAAACTGAGGTTCGCAACTACACTGAACTTAGCTACAGTGAAGGATTCAATAAAATTATACGGTGACCGCTTTAAGGCCTCGATCTTCAGTTTTGCAGTGGCTTAGAAAATATTTTTTTTTAAACGCAAATTAATGCGTACATCAAAAATTCATTCTTACATATTTAACACTTATATATCGTCGTTTGTATCTGAATTGTTCTGTTGCAATACACTAAACGGATTTTTACATTTGTGCCACTGAAAAATCACATATTTTGTTGTCAAAATAAGCAAAAATTAAGTAAAATAATTTTTTGCTATCAAACGGTACATTACTTAAAAAAAAAAAACACTTTGGCAAAATTGTGTATCGTATGACTGTACACAGTCTCAAACTTTTTCAAAGCATTTGGTTAAAAATAAGTGAGTTATTTGCAATTTTTAAAAATAAATGAAAGATCACGGCCTTAAGTCCCACAGTAAAAATATTACGGCGGGAATACTGCTCACGCATATAGTACTTGGGGTGTAGAGGCGTTATCACAATATATGTGCCGGCCAGTGTCACTCGCAGCCCTAATCGATTTTTGCCTTTCTCTCTCTATCACACACACACACGTACACACAACACCTTTCACCATGCGGCCACCTAAGTCTTGATTTTGCGTTACGCGCTTACGAATTATTGAAAAGTTGATTGGGAAGGAACGTTTCAGATAACAGCGAACTCAAGAACAATAAGATGCCATGCATTTTAGTTAATGCTTGTTGCTAGCAACAAAAAAAAAAAAAAATTATGACAACATGGTAGGCTGAGAAAATTTTGTGAAAAACACGCACATAATTTGCTGTACAGAATATGAACCCTGAACTTCGCCGTAGAATGTTAAAACCGTATCGACACATGTCATGAAGTGAAAAGAAAAGAGAAGCGTTTTATGCAATCTAAATATAATAGAATACATGTATTTGAATGTTATTGATTAAATTTAGATAGTACTTCGAATGCTGTGCAATAAAACAATTCTATAAAAACACTATTATTAAAGGAAAAACAAAAATTTTATCATATCGTATTTCAATTTGCAAACTATCTTGCACTAAGTTTATATGAAATTGCACCAAACTATTCTGTTTATTTGAATGTTCCATTGTTTTCGTTTCCTTTTTTTTACATTTAATACTAAACATTTTGACGCATCCGACAGAAAAGTAAACATACTAATAAAACTATATAGATACGTCCAAATGGTGAAAGGTAATACAAACAAATTGGTTTCTTGTAAAAAAACGCGATTTTACGACATGGAGGAAGGAACAAATGTTTCGGGAAACTGAATTAATTTACAACTTTGCTTAGTTCAGAAGAATATCTGATAAGCCCTAGTATGTTTCGCCCCATATACCTGAAATTCTTGGGCAAACCGTGAATCGCCATGTTTAAAAAAAATGTTGTGCTAAAGTTACACTGAGAATATTCGTCGGAGTAAAAACGTTAAACGACATTGATATTGATTTTTTTTTTGTTTGGGTAATACACGTATGGGCTTTAAAACGAACCCCTAGTACATATGCATTCATGCAAGCAGAAGTCAAATGCAAAACAAGTAACTTCTCAACTAGGTCGTGTACTAGGATCCTGGAAAGGGCAGGAGTGGGGGGTGGGGGAAGGTTTCATGACGGCCATATGGGAAGGAGGTAGGGCATGCAATTAAGGCGGGGGTAATGTATACTCCTCGCGTGGCTGTGTTAAGGGGGCGAATGTTCGCAATGGACCTGCAGAAGGCTAGGGTGAATAAGGTGGGTTGATGTAGGGGACGGGGTAAGGAATGGGTTTAAAATATCGCAGGGACGATAAATCATTCCGCCGGGGCGCGACGAAAAGGTTCCCACAGGAGACGGGTGGGGGGCCGTGCCCTTCCCCCCTCTCCCTCCAGCCCTAGCACCCTCGCCTTCTCCCAAGTTTCCGCCGAGCACCAGCACAAAGCAATTTGCTAATGGCATCACATTCGTTAGGGCGCGAGGGTGTATATGTGCGCGCGTGGAGGCTGTTTTAACTCGCGCGCGCGGTGGGATATATCATTAGCGCGGGCCGCGATATTAACACACTCGACACAGGGCGGCATGTCAGCCGCCAGGCACGAGAGGGGTGGGTGTGCGAAGCAAGGAGGGGAAGGACCTGTCTAAATCACCTTCCAACACGTGAAATGCTGCCAGAGGGGCAGGAAGGGGTATTCGTCCCTGCACAGCGCACCCCTGCTTTCAAACCGCCTCGGGCTCGCTATATGCACTGTGCAGTGTTAAGTGGTGGGGTAGGGGTGGCGATGACTTTGATTAAGGGCAAATATTTCTGCCACCGACCGAGTAATTTACATGGATCACACGTTCATTTTGAAAGGATCAGCCAGATATACGCAACTCGATGAAGGGTAGGTGCTATATATAATTCCTTAATTACTACTCATTTTATTTAGGCATGTGCTGTCACTGAATCGTTGAAGGAGGGTAACATTTGATTCATTACTTGCTTAGGAAAAGTTCTCAACGGCACGATAGACGCCAGTTCAACATATATAGACGATGAGGTAACTGGTGGGACAGAGAGTCGACCCCACAGCTCGCGGTCGGTAGCGGTCATTGTAGTCCAATACTTCGCAGACTATATTGCGTAAGTGTGTTTTTATTACGCGTCGAAAGCCAAACGTCTGAACTACATACTGTACGCATATATGTATTTTTCTCCTTTGCAGACAGGATACTGTGGACCAATACCTTAATCCGAATTTTCGCATGTAGGATTCGTGCCGAACAATATCGTTGGTCGGCAGGTTTTCTCAGGGATCTCCCGTTTCCCACGCACCTTCATTCCGGCGGTGCTCCGTACTCAACACTAGTCACCACTCACCAGCGCTGAAGACCTCGATGTTAAACGCTGACCAAAATCTCTCACTCACCACTCTCTCAGTACCTTAAACATGCACTATTTTTCAAGATTTTCACTGATTTTTTTCTCTAACGATATACGACTGGACTGCAGGAAAAATTTGCATCTACGGATAATGTTCTTTTTACACTTACTGTAAAGAAACTATGTTCCCAGAGCATTTATTTATGGACACATGCGTATACATACACAAACATAGATTTTTCTGAAAATATCTTGCTAAAGACAATAAATAAAATCGCAAAAAATGTAGTGCCAAACATTTTACAAACCATTGTACTCAGATTAGGTCAAGATGGTTTTATGTCTAGACTCAGCATTGAGGTAATTAGACAGCGAGGAACAAATTGAAATAAGTACAGAGGCTGGGAGAGGAAACGCGCATGGCATCTGTAAAGAAATCGTCTCGACATTCACTTGGAGAGGTTTCAGGAAACAATGGAAAACTGATTTCAGAGTGCCCGGGGCCGTGAATCGAGTCCTGGTCTTCACAAAATTGTGAATGAACTACTTGAACCGACCTTGTCGGTTTGACCGGCAAGTTTGACGACTCACGAGTAAATTTGGACGTATTAATTTTCAGCAACTAATAAATTGACTTTATTAATACGTCAGTATGTTCTCCGCAGCTATGTTTTGAACTTTTCACGTCAACAGATACTCTTACGTACCTTGTGATCCAGTAATCCACTTGTAACAGTTTGGAACATTTTACGACGCAGTATGTAAGCATGACGTTTCACCGCCATAGACTAGATGTGAATTAAGCAGACACACAGGCGCAGAGAGTCCAACTAACTTCGCGCTGCACTAGCGCACTCAAGTGACCGGCGCCGTACATCAAGAAACTGTTCTTCGTGTTATTATAATTATTTATCTTGTCAATATCTGAAATGTACAAACTGAGATAATGTGTAATTAATTTTCTACGCACCGAGTTGTATAAAGTTTGTATTCTGTTTTCATTATGTCTTTTCAGACTTAATTGTTATAATTATTTTATTGTAATTTTTATTTGTTACTGTTGCTCCGCCATGTTTGGCGGACTATTTGTGGGTTTATGTTCATTCTCCTTGTTTGTATATTTAAACCATGGCCGTAGAAGAACAGGTCTGGACACTCGCCTGGAAACTTGACCCCCTTGTTATTTGGCTGCAGTTCACCAAGTTACCGAGAATATTGTGTTTTATTGGCGCTGCTGTTAGTGCGGTCGGACTAAACTCCGCCCACTTCCTTCCCACTATGATAAACAATTTATCAAAACGTAGTTTTTTATCAATTTATGAAATACTTTCTTCGCTCACAAATTTAAGAAAAGGCTCCAGCAATCTTTATTTATTTCATAAATTTAACAATAGAAAAAAGTGGATGGAGTTCGAGTCCGACCGCCCGAATTACAGCGTCAAAAAACACGACATTCTCGGTAACTTGACGAACTACAGCCAAACAACAAGGGGGTCAAGCAAAATACATAGTTGGTTAGGCGAGTATCCAGACCTGTACTTCTACGACCGTGATTTAAACCCAAGGATTTCTTGTATGTGCGTTCAGTCGGCTTCAAGTGAAATGTAAGTGTAACGCTTGTCTTTCGTTATCGTAAATGTGGAATGGGTTGTTATGCTGCAGGTCTTGAAATTGATTAATTTTCGGCGCCTGTTTAGATAATTGTAATTTTTTCTTGAGTTGAAGTCCTGTAGCATGATGGCTCAAATCCTAGTGTCTCGTTCGTGTTTTTGTTGTTGTTTATTTTTCTCTTTTGATCAGTAATTCAGGTAAACTTTAGCGTTCGGGTTTTTCAGTGTTTAACTTCTGGTAACTTCTATATTTTCAGTATTCAGAGACTCGGTATACCTTGCTGCTGTAAGTGTTTTGAGGCGTGTGTCCCCATCGTTTATGTGTGTTTTGGGGCGTGTGTCCCCTTGAAGTTTACCATCTATAAGTATAGGGTTTTTTCCAAACTTGTGACCGTTTTGTGTATTCGCTACTGGGGTATGGGACTCAGTTAGCATTGTTATTGTTAAAGTTATTTTCTTGTAAGGACAGGACTAAAAAATTTGTAATATTTGTCTTTGTCCTTCGCTACACTCTTTGCAGTACTCTCAACTAGGCTTCATTGATTCATATTTTTATTATTAACTCAGTACTTTCGCACGCCTTTTTACAGCGATCTGTGAATTTATTGTTAAGTGTAATCTTTGTAAATTTTATATTCTTCATTTCGAATGTTTTGATTTTTGTTGGCAATTTATTCGAGTTTGTAAAATGTTTAAAGGTTATGTTGATGTTTCGATATTTGATGTATAGAGTTTTGAATAAATCCCTGTCATGATTGAACTCGATATTTGATTTTTCTTTGAAGTTGAAGTTGTAGCTACAGTTTAACTATCCGTGATTGGATCATTATTGTGATTTACTTGCAGGTATTGCTATTTGTTTAACTGGTATTACTTTACTGAGGTGTTTGAAGTTACGAGTTTGATTTACTTGTGAGTGAGGATTACTTTTGCCTTAGCGGCCTTGCAAATCTATAGGGATTTGCCACCCACCTTACCGTGTTCTTGTAATTTGTTACCATCAGCATTAGTTGAGGTGCTAGCCCCTAAGTAGGGGATTGTACAAACTGAAAGCCGTACTGATATCAAAACTCGTATAGTTATTTTTGAAAATATATATTGGAACTTTCTTTCCATAATCTAAGTGTTTTGTTCGGAAATTTACATACATACATATACATAGGCCTATTTACAAAGATATCTAAATATTTCCAAAAAAATTTCTATAAGTTTAACAACACATTTAGAGCGCTTTCAAACCCACAAAAATATTTGTGGCATCCAATTTTATAAAGAAAAAAGTGATAAAAAGAGTTATATTAGTAAAAGTTAAAATAATTGCGAAATTGTTTTATAGAGCGCCGTAGTTTATTTCGCTTTGCGTAAAATTTCAGTTAGCTTTAGTTGCATATTTTCTTGTAAGGATTAAACAAAATATTTATCACTTTAAATAATATAAATTCTAATATAGCTCGTGCCAGATTCCTGAGTTTTATGGAAGGCGTAAGGTACAGATGGACGTTAAGTGTCCTTTGGATTTTTCTTGACACATTACCACTTACGAGCAACGGAAACAAACGTGTATATTGAAAAAAAAAAAAAAAAAAAAAAAAAAAAAAAAAAAAAAAAAAAAAAAAAAAAAAAAAAAAAAAAAAAAAAAAAAATATATATATATATATATATATATATATATATATATATATATATATATATAGGTATCCTCAATAATTTTCGTTAAAAAATCGCACGTGAAACATTTAATGATTCATTCATAACATGCAGCTGGTTTGTACTTATTTATCAAGAAAAACGCAATCTTATGAAAAACAGTGTAGTTAGTTGTAGCTCGCTACTTTATCTTCAAAATGGGCCTTGGCGACCTAGTGGTCAGACTACTTGCATCCCACCATAGCGATTCGGGTTCGATCCCCGGCGGTATACACCCCTGTACTTTCGCAATTTGAAATCGTGTCGCACATCGGTGGGTTTTCCCGTTTCCCCCTCCCTTAATTGTCTTTACTGTAGGACTTTATCTCATGCCGTTCTTTGGGCGCCCAGTCGTAAATCTGCAGTTCGATGTGTGATATTTTGGCTCTCGGGTACCCTACTCATGCAATATTTGTCTTAAGGGCGCTGCCTACCCGCGCGTGAGAGGCTCAAAAGCGACGGAGCTGTAAGGTCAACCTAGAAGAGCGCATCAAAATGCCGCGTCGCCTCAACGAGCCAAGCGTTGAACTAGATTGCAAGGTTCCCGCCGAACGGTGTTTACTATGAGACACTAAGCGGTGACCATATAATTTCATTTGTGGAAAGTCTGCAACTTAGTTCAGTGCAGGTCGGAGTCTGAGATTCACATACATCCGGTTAGTACATTTTGAAGTACGGAAGTCTGAAAATGACGTTTTTTTTACCATGCTGGAGGGCTTAGAAACAAGGTTTTTAATGAGCGTCATAACAATGAGGTTCCGACCTTGTCTGAAGTTTTGTTTTCTTTCGTGCGTTCGCACAATGGGCACACGTGGAATATTTTCGTAGAAAAAACCTGTTTACGAACACACTTCAACGCATTTGAAGCGTGGGATAGGCGGCCGCCTTAAGTAAAGCTCTTATCGTAATCAGCGCAGTTATCGACGGAAATCGTCCCCGGCCTAACCTATGACATAAGGGCGCGGTCTACCGCAATTTTCATCACCATTTTTTTAATTTTTTATTTGTACCAGATATTTTTTTTTCTTATTTTAGACACAAAATGTGACTAAATTCGACTCTTGTGAAATTTTTTTTATTTCTCATAGTTTTCGCGTAATGGCTTGTTAATGTCATATTTTTGCATGTTTCCGTTTTAACGAATACACTAAAACCAACTGATGTACCAAACTCAAAAAAATCACAGTGGGTAAAGACATTACAGGCTGCAATGACATGCTCATGAAATTTAAGAATAAAAATTATTTGAATTTTAAACAGGGGCGTCATTTGGGGCTGCAGGGGGGGGGGCAACTGCCCCCCCTGGATTTAGAATTTTTGTGTATAAATATATTTTTTGTATTTTTAAATGTAAATAATGCTAACTTAAGGACATAAAACTGAAGTTTTATTATTAAAGTATCTAATTTATACATACTTAATTAATAAAAAGATGCAACAAGGTCACTGTCGTCAGAAAACAAAATCTTGCCCCCCCCCCTGGAAAAACCTGAAATGACGCCCCTGATTTAAAAAATTGCTGAAACTGAAAATAAAAATTTAAAAAGTTATCTCACTCACCCACGTGGCCAATGTTATATATTTCTTTAATCTAACAAGCCATGACCACTAAACTCATCCAGTGTTTTAAAATGTATGTGTTGCTGCCACTGTAGGTTACAAATTTGCCAAGGAGAGACGGTCTCCCAAAGGGACAGTGGTCTGCGCGCGGCCGTCGTAATTGTCTACGAAGAAGATCGGTCGGTCGCCACAGAAGACGAAGCGTCCTGTGTCCAGAGGAAGAGAGAAAGGGACAGGATTATTGAGTATCCTTCCTCTTTCGCTGCAGCTGGTACTACGTCATGTCCTGCCTCCCCCTCCCTGCAAGTCTCATTCTTCCAGGACGTCTTGCTGGATTCAAGACACGTCCAGCCCCGCCCAGAAAGTCACCGAGCTACCCCACTACCGCACCCCCCGGGCTCTTCTGAAGGAATGCCCCAACTGGCCCCAATAGCTCCTGGTGACACGGAGGTAAGCCCAGGGTTTCCCCTCCGCGATGTACGGGCAAGAACGGCTCAACCAGATGGTTTCACAACAGCGCGACGGTCGCGACGCGAATAGTGTGATGAGACAAAAAACTCTTGTTGTTTCGATCAGTAGTTCATTGCCTCTACATGCTATCCTCTTGTACGATTGCCGTTAATGTTTTCATTTCTTTATTATGTTCCTGTTTTATTTTTCAACATCCACTGACAGTCCAACGTGTGAAAATTAGGTCAGAATTACTTTTAAAAGGATATTTTTTGATTATAATAATTGTAAAATAAATTAATGCAATTTACTACCAACTCATTAGTTTCGTTAACATTTGGGCCCAAAACTAATTCTACATTTAGGCTGGGCGTCCGCGACGCGTATTGAGTATAAATACATTCTGCGCGGAAATCGCGTCGTGTCCGCGATTACTGTCGCGCTGACGTTATAGAAGCCTCGGCCCCGATATCTGTCAACTAATTTTATTCGCTTCGCGTCTGTTGCACTATTTTGAATCCAGCACCAACACCACATCACCAACTTACTCAGTTACCGAGATCTCAAGTTAAATTATAATGATTATAAAACCCTGTCAGTCCCACGTTACTTAACGTCTTCAATTACGTGTGTTGAGATGGTCGGCTCGATAGACTTATTTTGCGCGTTAGAAGCCTAGAAGTGCGGAAGAGATTAAGGACGAAATAGCACGCGAATCATGCCGCCCGATGACCTCTATAGGCGCAAGTCATCGAACTGGCGCACAATCTTCTCGCCGATAGTTCGCCTCCGTTAATCATTCAGTGGCGGTCCTAACATTTCATGGCCTAATATTAAAGATAAATTTGTGTTGCACACGTCTATAAGCGTTCACTACAAACTAAGCACTCACCAAGAATAATAACTCAATAAGAAATATATTTTATTGGGACCGTATATGTTTAATTTTGACCACAGTGAAACGTGTATTCTGGATTTTAGATACTTTGAAGTTTTCATATCACAACCAGTTAAAGTGGCTGCAAAACAGCTGAAAGAAAAAATTAAGCAGTGCTCACTTTATCGTGAACAGCCTATATACTCTTTAAAGGTTATGCACTCTGTTTATGCGGTTCTTTTTAGGCATTGAAATCTTTCAATTTCGCCATTTTTGCCTGAAGAAAATAATCTTTAAAGAGCACTGGAGGACATGAAATGGGTATATACACATTTAACAATTTAAATATTTTCCCGAAACAGATATCACTGACGAACCTTTCAGCGGTTTACGAATACATGTCTATGGCCGGAACTTTGGACCATTCGGCTGAAGGAGACACTGAAATAATAGTGTTGCAGAAAGCCTTCACTGCAAAATTATTTTGCAGTAACCACAAAATAGTTTTGTTGTGGCAATAATATTTTAGTGGGGACAGCAAAATATTTTTGTGGTGACCCCAAATAAATTTTGCAGAGTGTATACTCACAAAATATTTTGTAGTTTCCACAAAATGATTTTTTCGTGCACCTTGTGCAATTAACGAACTTTTGTCGTGGAGCTCGATTGTTTAGGCTGCCTACAAAGACGTCAACGTATCACGCAACCTGCACTGCATTTATTGTACAGCAACGACAATAAGTATCCTTACTATGTGTAGTTTATCACACAAACGAAAGTTTTTTTCTTAAGTTCGTGCCATTTGGAAAAGTAATATACTGTAGTTTTACTTGTAAACCATGAGACGATACTGTCTCTTGTTTTGAACATTGATGCCTACCCGATTTTGGTTAAATGGACGTGATATTTCGCTTACCTAAGTTGAATACCTCGACGAACTTTCTTGCGTTGTTGCTGTTCCACGCACGTACGAACGAATATAAACTGTGATCCCTGAACTATGACTAAACTGCTCTAATTGCCCTGATTTGCGTTTGGCAATTTAACCGAAGTTTCACTCCGACCCGCACAACTGTCTGCCGCCACGACACACGTTCAAGTAGGAAGAAGGAAGCTATCTATACTTCTACCTCTGTCAGCTGTGACGTCAGCGACGTCAGTTACGTCGTGATTGGGTTTTGGAAGTCACATGGGCCGTCTCTCGCCGAGAACTTTCTGACTATGTTTTTATGCGGTTGGCAGAACTATTTATTGTAGATAGCGCCACCGTAGTATAGAGGGCGTTTGTTAGGCTCATATTACGTAATGTAAAATATTATTGAACGGTGATATTTAGGGGAAGGAGTTAGTTTTCTCCTATAAATAAGCTTCCCTGTGGTCCGACTGACACACTCGGATTCCTGGGGCGTCAATATGCTACTGTTTCTGCACAAGTTAAGTTTATGTTTGTATTTCAAAACTATTTAAATGTCTTGTATTATTGATCCATATAGGGTAGACGTATTTTTCAATTCTTTGAAATGTACGGAGAAGGTAACAGTATGTATCTAGACAATAGTATTCGGGACATCATTTATTATGTGCAGTGTTTGGAAATTTTTGTATCTATTCACTTGGCTAACAAATTTGTATGTAACTATTTTTTCTTAATGTACCATATTTATATTGCTATCCGTTTTCCAATGGTGCTAAGGTTTTTTCTCTGTAGGACATTGAATGTACAGTACGTCTTAAAAATAAACGGTTCTTTGTTGCAAATTTAAAGCATTTAGGTATTTTCGTAGATGATGATTATTGTGAGTAATGCTGTCCTCAAATTTATTAAATTCCCCCCCCCCTCTGTAATGCAACAAGGAGATTTTAGTCCTATTAGACCTTTTACTGAGGTAATTGTCATCGCTATGTGGGGAACTGCGGTGGCAGACTTTCGCACGCCATCCTTGGCGGTGTCCTGCCTAAAGGTATTTTTTCAGGAGAATTCTTGGGACACCACCAAGTGGCGTTGCAACCATTGTGCGTGTGAATGTGAAATGATTGTCACATGTCAGAAAATGCTGGAGAATAAATGATAATTTATGAACTACTGCTTAGAAGTACGCCTGCATAAGCGTTTTGTAAGTGCATTCGGTTGTAATATAGAGTGTAAGAGTAGTTTAAATTTTACAGAAAAAAATTGCCACAAAAAATGTTTGTTTGAATACGAACTACTTCAGTGTTACTTTGCCGCAAACAAAATGTTTGTTTAAGATTTACAATAACAGTAACGAACATTTTGTTTTTGCTAATATAATTTATCTGAAATATTGTGGTGATGATAGTTGTGGTATTTTAACACAAGCTTCGTGTTGAAAAAATTATTACGTTTGCTACAAAGCAACTTATGTATTATTTTCAAAGAAAGCTATTTTAAGACAAAGTGTAACACAAAACTTAAGTTTTCCATATTTTTTTTCTGCTGTGAGACAAGATTTCTTTACCGCAAGATAAATAAATACCTTTGCGGCAAAATTACTTAGCGATAGATTCTATTTAAGAAATAGGTTGTTGTGGCAACGAGAAAATTTTTACTGTGTTTTAATTGGCCTTTACGCATTGCCAAAGTGACGTTGATGAAGAACCCACACTAGGGCCTGAAATCTACGGAGCAACGAGATTCTGCCCTTGCGCCGTTTAGTCAAGTCACGTTCGCACAACGGTGTACAATGAAAAACCACCGCAGAGGTATACTACTCAATGAATCTCCGGCCAAGCAAGTTTCCCATCACGATGACTAAGCCTCGTGCTTCACGACATCTTCATAGTTGACACCTACCCGCTGTTAACATGACAGAGGTGCATCCATGTGGGAGCGCCATTGCGATACCGTCACGTGATTCTACTGAATCATCGCCTTTATATGCGAGGCACTGAGCCTACTAGCAGCCGTGTGACTTTTAATGTAGCTACTTATGCTATAGATGGTTCGCAATAAAGTGATCACTTTTGAAGACCTCACTGTCTTGATTAAAATTTTAAAAAATTTTATTTACTGTGGCTTGAGACGTTAACTATTAAAGCCGTGTCCGAAACGAAGCTGTTACATACTTAGGGTTTGAGAATATAAAGTGGACATATTCGAATGTTATAAAACAGCGCTGCTTGCGGCAAACTTGGAAACTACATACTTGTTATATTGATGTTGTTTTATTTATTTATTACTTTTCACTGTTGAATAAATTGTCTATTTGTTACTATACATGAACTATTTAGCTGTTTTGCACATCCTAAATTACGAATTCTACGATAATATTTAGTTTGTTTTTAGGATTCCTTTATTTACCAAATACGAACATTTTTTTAAAGTTAAAATTTATTTGCTACATAAAAATAGCACTAAAGGATTTTAATTTACGTTATTAGTGTGTTTAATGGATATGTATATGTTTTTCAGCCGAAAAACAGAGTATAAAACGTAAATAAATAGCAGCGGACGAATTTTCGGTGGTATTTGGTAATGCAAGCTACCTCACCTCGGTAAATTGTACACCCTAAAGACCCAAATATTATCTGCATCAACCTGGTCACGTGGTTGATTTAGTAACCTAAATATTCGTTTTGGACACGACTTCAGTAAGGTACAATTGTGCACGTCGTGTATTACTTAGCGCGATTTATTTATTTTAAATAATGGCAGGAGACTTTAAATTATCTAAATGGAAAAATGAACAGGGTTTCAAAAGTCCCTACTTTATCCCTAACCAGCAATACGTGTATAGCACTGAGTATGACCGTAAAATATGCATTTGGTAAATGATAGAGAAATGTTGTTTAGACATTTTTGGAGTTTTTTTATGTAAATAATTCCTATCAGTAAAAGTTTTATGGCAGAACCGTATTTACATGACAGAAGTATTACAATTATCGCAAAGGACGTATTTACGTACGCCCTGCAGACCGACTGCTGATCAGCTACCGGCTCGAAGTTAATAGTTGGTAAACCCCATCAGCACTACACTGCATAGCGTTAATTTGAATATAGGCATTAACTTCACGGGCAACGTGGAATAATCTTCCAGAAACGCGTCTGCACGGAACAGCCCTGCATACCATCAGCCCATGTACAGGAAGACTATAAAGACCCATTACCCCTTATAGAAACCAACATCAACCCTAAATTTAAATAAATAAAATTAACAAAAGTTCTTCAGAGAAACTATCCAGGATATACGAACCATTAAATGTCTAAAAGATCAGATTGTGTTGACAGTAAAAGTAATTATACTTTTAGAAAACGTTTCTTTGGATATCTGAGTCCAAAAAATCTTTTTGGAAGTTCACAAAAATATTATAACAATTACAGAAAATTTGTGTAAATATACAAACATGTCTGTATATTCACAAATATTATTTTGTAGAATTAGGTCTACAGATAAATTCTTGTAAATTTTACAATTGTTTGAAGTGTCACAAACAGTTTTCGGCAACCAGTTTCCACGAATTTTTTTGTAAAATTACCAAATATTTTGTAAAATGTGACAGGTCGTCGGATGCCATTTTGTTTCCCATCAAACACACTGCTCACAGTACTATATCCCTTTAGTTTCCACGGGTATTTGCAAAATCTGAACCACTTTTATAACCAGCAACATTCTTGTTGAAATACCTAGACTGATATTTGTTTTGACATAAGTTTGCAAGCTTTTTCTGGTAAAAGTACGATTTTTTATTACTGTTAACCGTCATTCTCATGACAAGGGATAATACACCGCCAGGCTCCGTACGACATTTATCGGAGCATTGCTTGTGTTACTTGAGTGAAAGCTTTCTTCATAGCGTCTTTCAATTCGTCCAATTTTCACTCAAGTTACACCAACCGTGTTCCGATAAATGTCGCACAAACGTGGCGGCGTATTATCGTTTGTCATGAGAATGACGGTACATAGACTGATTCATTGGACAAGTAATGTTCAATATCTCAAGAAAACTCCTCTAAATACATGTTTGTTTAGTTAGTTGTTGACGCTTGTTATTATAGGTAGTAACTGGACTTTCTAGCCTCCCTGTAGCATGCCCAGGCAGCTAAGCGGTGTGTAGAATTTAGGCCGACAGAATTTTTCCCCCAAAAGTGCACAGCGTGAGCGAGCAAGTCTGCTTTAAAACATCATTAAATGAACGTTGCATGTAAGTAAACCATTTCCGGCCCTCTGTGAATCTTATGGATGTATATTTACTCGAGGTCGAAATTTGCGTACACTGGAGTTTTTGCGTGAGGAACAGAGAAAATATTTTCATTGTAATGTATGCACATGTGTACTGTTCTGAAGTTTTGATCACATGGATAGAATTTATAATCTTGTATAGGACAGAAGTATTCCATTTTATTGAATTACCGGTTGTCAGACGCTGATGAGAATATTCTAGACAGCGCATGGTTTTTATTTTACCTGCTCCAGTTATTTTAGTATAAATGTAACTTTATAAACTTTGACAAGAAATACATCAAGAAACAATACAATACTGAACACAATGCACAAGGCCTCTTTAGTGATTCTTTCGTAGTAGAAAAACGCTTGCAGGTACATGCATAACGGTATTTAGTCATTTGTTGAGAATGTTTTGGCCCAACATAGTACATTCAATGCATTAAACTGAGTTAACTGTCTTATAAAATATTGTATACATTCAATAATCCGGAGTTAACAGACAGAAGGCCGTATACCGCATTTGTGAACGTTTCTCTTACTGTATTGATATATTCAGATTCTAAGCCATTAAATAAAAATAATCTGATAATAGCCTCATCATATGAAAAAAAAATTCTAACAATCAAAATTCGTAACCGTTGCAGTATTATTAGAGACACTGGTAAATCGCGAATATGTTTAACCTCGTCTCCAATAAAGAGAAGTATATTAACCATGACACGTATGAACATTTTTCTGGCAAATCACACACGCTGTGTGTTCAAGCTGTACAGTTTTAACTGGGTTTGTTGACGAGAGTAACAATGATACAAATAAACAATAACCTATATAGACACAAAACATTCAGTAATATATACAGCATGTTGGAGCCTAGCAAATAGTAAACTTTTCCCGCGATTTTCCAGTGTCTCTAATTACTATGCATCAATAGTTGCTGCAAACTTGTCCTCTGTATAATTATGTCATAACCACTCAAAGTTTCGTAGACGTAACATCCGTGCCACATTTGAGAACCATTGCCTAGCGTCTAGTGGAGATGGGGAAATCGATTCGCGTGCAAAACTTGCCTGTATTGCTTTGAGTTCGGTCTCAAATACGGGGCTTAAGAGATTCAAAGCAGACGACCACCTAACCCCATATATAGAATCATACATGTAATGTATGCATGTATGCATGTATTTCTGAAGATATCATCTATACATTAGCGTACAGAACCATCTCGAATCATTTGACAATAATTTTTCTCTCGAATATGTTGTTCCACCTTTAACTGTTTCAGTTCTGCATGGCAAGAAACGAGAATTAAAAATTAATTCGAATTTTTTATATTTACGTCTTAAAAGTACTGAAAATATACTTTTAAATTATTTATTTCCTAAGTACTTTCAACTCAATTTCAAATCCTGTACGACGAAATAAATACGTTCAGCGTAATATTGTGTATCGAACAAACTTAGCACGATTGCACGTTTGGTTCGTATTCACCTAAATATACATTTAGCCTGACATTCAGTGAATCTGAGAAGAGAAATATATACATACCCTCTCTTACATCAGTAGAAAAACATTCCCTTTTCATGTTCAAAGAAACGATACACATTCACGTAGAAAAGAATTAAAACTGGACTGAAGTCACACGAATGACAATTCCACATAACCAGTATTTTCCTCCTGACTAGCAATTCGTCGGAAGTAAGTTACTTAGTCTTCAAATTCCACTGAAGAAACAAGAATGTAACTGACGTCAGACAAATCAACCGAATTCTTAAAATTTATGGAAGTATATACAACAAATTATGTACCTCTCTACCCCATAACTTTGCGATCAAGTAATTCAACATAAGTAAACAGTTCTGTTCACTTACTTCTGATGTAGTAACGGCCACCGAGAAGCGTGATTAGCTTCATTCGGAAACTGCTCAACGAATGGGGTGAAGCCAGAGGGGTGTGAGGGTTCTGAACTCCCCTTAGGAAAAAATAATGTGTAAGCCTTCGTATTATAAAATAAATATATTTTAACTAGTAAACTTACAATATTTTGTTGCGAAAACTGCTCACATAGCACTACTTTACACCTTGAAATTGAAATTTTCCTGGGGGAGGTCTTCCGGATCCTCCGCTTTAAGTGAGTGGTTGGTGTTCATTTGTAATAGTCTCTGGTTACACCCCTACGAACGATGGGGCCGCGGTGGCTGAGTGGTCAGACCCCTCGCCTCCCACCAAGACGATCCGGGTTCCATTACCGGTGGGATCGGTCCCCGGATTTTTGCATATGGGAATCGTGCCGGACTATGCCGTTGGTCAGCGGGTTTTCTCCCCAACCTTCATCATTCCGGCGCTGCTTCATACTCACATCATGTCACCCCTCACCAGCTGAAGATCTAGATGTTAAGCGCTGACCAAAATCTCTCACCCTGTACACAAATCTGGCTACCACTAGTTAAACATGCATAAGTTAGTCCACTTATGGCGTGCATACTGCGCGTAGAGGCTAGGGTGAGGCATAATGAACTTGCTGTGTCGTTTCTAGCGATTCAGAACTCGTAGATCATAGACCACGATAAGTGCGGCCGTCCATCTCACACTTCAAATGCGTTGCAGTGTGTTCGTAAACAGGTTTATTTTCCTACGAAACAATTCCACGAGTGCACACATTATGTCAACATACGAAATGAAAACACACCTCAGACAAGGTCGGAACCTCATTGTTAAGGCACAATGCTAATTAAAAACACTGCTCCTAAGCCCTCCAGCATGGTTAAAAACGGCTTTTACAGAATGCCGTACTTCAAAATGTACTAACCGTATGTGTGAAAAACTCAAATTGCGTTGTGCACTGAACTTTGCAACAGACTTTCCACCAATAATATTATATGTTCACCGCTTAAGGGTGTTCAAGTGTGATAAAGTCATAATAATTTTATATTTATATGAAATAGTGTTAGTTTTGTATACGATACTTGCGAGTGCAGTTTCCTCTTACAAAACAATATTAGCTGGCGTAGTTTTCTCATAACGGCGCGTCAGACTTAAAATTTACATGTTCTGTTGCCATGCGAATAGTGAAAACTAATTGTCTTACGTACGTGAAATAATTCACAGTGAATTATTGGGCTACGTAATAAAATATTTGAAAAAATCTCGTGAAATGAATTAATAATTTGCATATTTTTTCTGTATTTTGGCGATTTTTTTTCTTAAATTTAAAGTATCCATTAAAGTAGCCATCCCCTCAAAAATGGTGAAAATGTCTTTTTGACATTGCTGCACAGTACATGGAAAAATGCCAGCTGTAATCTTAAAACAAAATAAGGTAGAGACCTGCGTTGGACCTTGACACATACTTTCCACAGATAAAAGTAGGCCCACTGGTTGAAAGTCCCACTGAATAACACTTTATACGAAAACACTGCATGCAAGTTTAGTACTCTACGTTTAAAGGCGAAGCGGTGTTGAACGCACGTTATCGCATTTCCCCCTTTCCGTACCACAAACGGGATAAAAAAGCTACGATCCAGGAAGTGTTAGACAATTTTATTGTATTTTTAGTTTTTGAGCCATAACATTTATTCAAATAGAATTTTAAAAATTTTCTCTTCGATAAAGTATAGGATATTTCCTTGGTAGACTGCTTGACATAAATAATAATGGACTATTTAGTTAATTTGTCATGCCGAATCATTGCAAGAGGATTATATGTTAGCTTCCAAGAATTAGTTTGCAATGATATTGCATGACGAACGAATTAAAGAGTCCATTATTATTATATGTCAAGCGGTCTACCAAGCATATATTCTACGCTTTGTCGAAGAGAAATTTTTGATTATACGATTTGAATAACTGTCAAGGCTCAAAAAGTGATAGTACAATACATTTATCTAACACTCCCCATTATGGGGGTGCACAGATGAGCAGCAAACTTCTTGTAGAAGGGAAAGGAGGGGAAGTCACCAACGCCTACTTCCCCTCCCAGCAAACACGGTGACCAGAGGAGTGTCTCACAAGCTACGTGGCTCTGATTAAAGCGTCTGGCACCGCGGACGACTCGCCCTCGCACGACAGCTAAATGACACGACGTATCCTTCCTCCCTTCCTCTACCAACGTCCCAATTACTGCAACCCTGCGTTGCTAACAGTTAAATTAGAGCAGGCTGGCTTTGGCGCGTGTGGCGAGGGGCCCTTCAACCAACCCCCTTTTCCCTCCTGCTCATGTACCCCCTACACCTCTTTACCTTCATACGACTCACCCCCACTATCTCCCCCCAAATCCCCTCTCCCTTTTGCTCCATACAACCCGTTCGCCGGCAAAGTGGATACCATCCATCCCCTGTGGCATTATGCTTAAGAGCGTGTGGTATGTAAATAAACACTGAAAATTCCAATTGAAATATACACATTTACACATTTTTGTAAGTCAATGCGCAGAAAATAAAATTTATATTTGCCAACTTTATGAGCAAACATTTTCTCAGAATAATGCCAATAAATATGCGAGATTTCAGGGTCATAGATTTTCTTTACATATACGTGACTCGACCAAATTTTTTTGCTAAAAAAGTAGGCAAAATATATTGTATTGCTGTTTATTTACTTTTCAAATTGGCTTCGAGAAAGCTACGGTTTTTTAAATTTATTATTTTATACCACGTCCTCTTAAGTGTATGTGCCTGAGTTTCCTGACTTAATAATAATAATAATAATAATAATAATTGTAACCTAGGCGGCAGCCGATACCGTAAAATTATTCTGTTACTTTGTTGCAAGTTGTTCTGACTAACTATTTTAATTTACCGAGACAAATTGTATAAAAATTTGAGCTAATTTATCAATCAAAAGACAATTTCGTTAATTACCTAATTAGCTACCCTCATTCTGTAGTTTGTCTTGACAAAAACAGAGTACGCAGAGAAAATAAGTTCCAACAAATTTACGGTGTGATTTTACGATACCCCCCCCCCTTCCCCCATCGCGTATGTTTTAAAAATAATCATCATAAAACATTTAGTAACTCGTGTCCAAGCCCCTAATTTTTTTTCATTACAACCTTCGTTGCTGAATTCACGCTAATAAACGATTCCTTTAATTAAGAAAACGAATGTTGTTTTCCAGTTAGAACCTTAAGTTAAATACTGGTTTACTGCAGTCAAACTATGATGTTTTTAACAGTTAAGAATTTAGTTTTTGGTATGTGACGAAGTCTGTTAAATAAGAATTATTGTTAAAGGTTTAAAAAAAATCGTATTAATAACTTATTATTCAAATACCAGTTGGATCACGAAATTGATAAGTTTATTTTTGTACTGCCAATGTACTTTTTGAAAAGTAGTAATGTGACGTACAACCGTAAGCTATAGTTGTGCATCAAATATGTTGTGCGGTGCGCTTACGTTATGGCTAAGTACGTTACGTTGGTGATGCTATCGTTCCCGTTGGGTGTGATGAGAATTGATGTAATTTTCTATATCGTTGTATTTCCCGTATATTTCTTTGTACTTCAAAACTCTGATTTGCTTACTCTGGGAATAATAAATATATGTTGTGTATTTACGTGGGTGTTTGCTCTTTAAATGCACCACAGTAACATTTAAAATAGCACCCATAAGCTTTTCTTGCCTGTAATAGCTGTGGGTAAAGATGGATTGTAATAGAAGGTTCCTGGTATATCCCCCGCCGTGGTAGTAATTGTTGAAGGTTTAGCATAGTATTAGCCTGTTTCGT
Source organism: Medauroidea extradentata (assembly GCA_003012365.1). Classification (NCBI taxonomy): domain Eukaryota; kingdom Metazoa; phylum Arthropoda; class Insecta; order Phasmatodea; family Phasmatidae; genus Medauroidea; species Medauroidea extradentata. The sequence continues at coordinate 9,444 of PNEQ01094468.1, read as the reverse complement.
GTAAGGTTTTGTAATTCATAGTACGCAGCATTCTATCGTTGGTTTGCTTTTATTCTGAAGGTTTAACTATTCAGAATGGCTTTAATGCACCTCTAGTGAAGATACACGTGACATATGATAAACTTGTTTTGAAAAAACAGTTAAAAGGTTTTGAAAAGCAATATAACAACAATGATAAAATATGATTTGAGACGATGATATATCGTGAAAATGTTTTGTAACAACATATCCTTGGAAATACTGCAGTTTCTTGTGACACGTATTATAGGGTGATATATTTCTGACACAACGTAGCTGTCTGCAGACCAATAATATACATAACATATTACAAAAGTGGGATTCTTATTGGCTCAGTCAAATAGGACTACAGCTCTACGTACAAGCGAAATCCAGTAATCTTTCCATAAGCTGAACGTGCGTTGAAACCCAGCATACAATCAGGTTTGGCAGGGAGGGTCGTGACACCCCTCCCCCTTTTTCCTTACGGGAATAGCACCATTTTGCAACTCAAAATTTTCCTGTATTCGTTCGCGCTGACGATGCTTGTGCTATGCTACGAAATAAGGTTCAGTTGTCCTTAAGTTTGAATTACAATGCACACCTTATGAACTAGGTGGGTCGTGTTTTTTTTTTTAATCAACGCAACTAATTATTCAACCGTTCAGTTAAAGAACCGTAACAAATATAATGTACCGAACAATTTCCTAATAATTTTAAAAATAGGTAAACGAAAATTGATTCTGCTGAAAATTAATTCTATTAATGTGTTCAGTGGTCCACGTTTGTATTCTTCTCAAATTAAATATTGTTTGCAAGTTGAGGCATATTTGGAAATACAAATTTTTTCTGCCCTTACCTTGGCTTTGCAGCTAGCTAGATAGTCAGCATGTTGTGTGGCCTAATTAATTCAACTAGGTTTTGCAAAATGTTGCTCCTTGTAACAGTAAAAAATTAAATGCAAGTGAAATATGAAAATAAACATGAGAAAGGGATACTGTTACAGGCTGACTTAGAGTGGAAAAAGCAAGTAGAGAGGGTCCAAAGGAAGAAAGGTACTATTAATGTTGGGAAAGATATTGAAGGGAGCTAGTAGTGCAGCGAAGGAGAAGGCAAATATTACAAATGGTACGGACATTGCTAGAGTATGCAGCAGAGTGGGATACGTACGTGAAATTGGGTGTACGGGAGCTGGAGTAGGTCCAAAGACGGACAGCAGGCTGGGTGAAGGATACATGGAGAAGGCAAGAGCAGGTTTGCGAGGACAAAGAGAAATTTCGGTCATCTGTAATATTCTAATAATTGGGGTGTAAGTCATTGTAGGAAAGGTTGAAAGGCTGTTTGGGATCTACAAGACTGGGAAGGAAGAGAGAGACTGGGGTAATTTAGACTGCTTCTTATTTAAGCCTGAGTATAGAGGAATGCGGAATAGCAGTAAGAAGATTCAATGATGACCAGAACAGAACGGGGTAGGCAGACTAAGCTTAGAATATCTGTGAGGGAGTGGAATTTACATTCGGAGAAGTTGGTAATGGTGAGGGAGTTGGAAAGTTTAGGATGGGGTTGGCAGGTGATTGAGGATGATGTTATAGCTTGCCACTAGGTCGGTGCCCAGTTGCAAGTGAAATTATTATTGCTACCAGTGAAATATTGAAAATTTGAAAAACACAAATTTCAGCTAATTTTTTAAATTATTGCATTCTGTTGTATATTTTAAGATTCTTTGTGGTTAAAAAGTGTCTATGTAGGAAAACTGAACGTGGCAGATAGGCTATACTTTGGAAATAGGTAAAGGAGTGGAATTCACTGGTGGGGTACGATACGGTAAAGTTGATTAGGCATTTTAGGAGAGGCCTGAGAAGCGAGGTGATAGAATGAACTTGCCACAGCTTGTCATCCAAAAATTCTTTATTTACGTTTCGCAGGAAAACATGTCACGTCGTGCAAACTGGTTTACTGAGCTTGACGTTCTGTTCTAGTAATTTGTATCCGACATCAGAAGGCCAGGAAGTATTTCTCTCTTCAGAACTCTTAAAATAAACAACGACGCATCGACACTTCAAGTTTTAAAATGATTGGCTGTCTTCTATTAAAACTACGTCAATAATAGGTATGTAGGCCCCTATTTCCCTGCTAGTGTAGGGACAGAAATTTGGACTATATATTCCCAAGCGCGGGGCTGAAAAATGTTTGAATCATCTGCTGTCACAGAAGGACTTATGACTAACACAAGTCAAGAGTTAGAATGTAAAGAAGAGTTTTCGACATACGCCATTGGCGTAGGTCCAGAACATTTCTTTAGTTTTTAACTTGTCCCCATTACAAGAATCGTTCAAAAGTAAGGTGAAGAGTAGTAATTACTGCTAAAACTGCTAATGTAATTAATTTTTCGGCCGTGAAAGTGGTAATTTATGCCACAGCATCAAACACAGAGCACAAAAAAAAATTCGCTGCAGACAGGTTTCGAACCTGTGCGGGTAGAACCCATTGGATCTCAAGTACAACTCCTTAACCGCTTTTTTTTTCTTTTTTTTTCTTTTTTAATTTTTTTTTCTTTTTATAAAAAAATATTTGGTGCAGTGGCGACGCGGAAGCTTCCGCATCATCACTGCACCAAACATTCCCCCCTTTAATGTGACTTAATTTGAGTGAGACAATTTGTATAGTGACAATTTTTGAGACCCAAATGGACAAACACAAATTTACACCCAGCCAGACCTGGGAATCTAACCCAGAACCCCCCGCACCAAAGTCGGTCGCTCAACCAACTGAGCCACGGGGGGTCGGCTCCGCTCGGACACCGCAGCTGTATAGGCTAATATCTTATATAAATGTTTGTGTGTGTTTATTACTAGCGCTCGTTCTCTCTCACTTTCTCTCTCTCTCTCTCTCTCTCTCTCTCTATATATATATATATATATATATATATATATATATATATATATATATATATATATATATATATATACAGACATGCACACACAAACACACATGCATATACACAGGATGATCCTGAAACATAAAACCAAAATTTAAAATTTACCAGTGGATTGCAGACGCGAAAATAATTTACTTGATACAAGACAACCATGGCCCATCTCAAATATTAAGGGCTGTAGAAGCCCCTAAAGACGAAGTCAGAAAAGCATATTTTGCGGCATATTATAAAAATGTTTTGTGTTATCGCAATAAAATTTGTTGTACAAACTAACTACACTACTATCTGGAACAAAATAAATGTACGTGCACCACAAGAACCTTCATTTAAAAATTGCGCCCTGTTGTTACAGAATAAATGTTAAAAGTCTCAAAAATGTGATGTTTTATTCCATAATGCAAAGCAGTGAGTCGTGATTTGTCGGTAAATTACACTTGTTGCAAACCTCTACCGACTCGCCGTTTACGTGTAAAATTAACCCAAAGATGTGGCAATAGCCTGCTGGCTAGGCAACACTTGCTACACCCAGGGGTACACTATCGTGACTGTAACATGGTATAACATGCTATATAATTTTTAACACTGACAAAGTTGCAGTAAAAAATTGTACGTAATTAGGAAATATGCTACATAGAACTTAAGTTGACGTTTAAATACACAATTTAAATTTTTTTGGTATCGCCTACAAACAGCTATTCGTCGCTTGAAATTTGACGTTGGTAAGTTAAAAAAAATTTATTTGAATTAGTTACCAATGTATTTATTGTGTTTGTAACTTGTTTCAACACAATTTACGCACCTGTTGCCTTTGAATCGTTTGTTTGCATACACGAGATTGCATCGTTCCAATTGGAGACAGCGAAAGCGTCATAGAGCACATATAAGCTCTCTCTCTCTCTCTCTCTCTCACTCGCTCTATCGTGGTATTGCAAAAGAGTACTTACTCTCTCTAGAGTATATTATTTAAATTGAGACACGACCTAAATGTAATGGAATTCATGATAACTTTAGTCAGACATGAATTATTTTTAATGGTCAGAAATCCAATTTTACGCTAAAAATAAGGCGGTAATTAAATATATTTTTTTTATAATTGTCGATTTTTATGTCTTCAGCATTACTTATATACATGTGAAAAACATAGTAAACATTTTAGCGAAATGGAAATAGTTTATCTATGGACGGATAGCCCGATTCACGTATTGTCTCTATACGTACAATTATGTGCCCCATTCACTAGTCAACGCACAGCTCAAAATGTTGCACCTATAGGTATGGAATTTTGAGGGCGGCTTTCCCTTACGCCGTAGGCACTCTCTAAGAAACGATTTTTCGAAATTTGAAAACTAAGGGTTGGGGAGGGGGAGGAGGAGGCGTGACATGTGTTTTCAATGAATACTCGATAGCGCTTAAACCCGTTTGATATCGAGGTGAATTTTGCCATGTGAAGATGCATATTACGTTAGTTTTTGATTTTTCGAAATTCAGATATTAAGGTGGTGAACAGCCGTAAAATGTGCTTTCAATTAATCCTTGATTTCTCTTACACCAGTGGAAATTTTGATGTAATTTTTGCTTCAGAATGAAGATAACGCATATCCCTACAATGTTGTTTCAAGCTTTTTCTAAATTACACCTCTAAGTGCATTAAAAAATAAAACATGGTTTCAATTAACCCTCTGTATGTCTTAAACCTGAGATATCATGATATTTGATTAATAATGACGGTTACGTAAATACATAAAACGTTTTTTTTTTTCGTTATTTTTCAATATTCAATCATTTAGTTGCGGAAATATGTAAAATGTTTCGGAAATGTAATGCAGGCAAGATACAAGAGAATTAATTTAAAATGTGTTACTTCATGCCGTTTAATTCACGGGGGTAGCATAAGGTCTGAATGTAGGCCTGGGGAGGGAAGTCAAGAGGATGGGGGGAGAGGTAGCAACTAAATTTGCCAACCGCCATACTGCTTTAACCTCAAAAGTACACATCAGACTGGTATTTTTTTATGGTAAATTAATGCTCTTTAATTGATGTTTTAGATTGGAAACTCTATATTTTAGCCTTGTATACACATTTCCTAACTAATATTTCCTCAGTTTTTTAATTAGTCGGCCATATTGATACCAGCCATGTCAAGCGTTTGTTTGGTTACAATTCCCAGTGATATGCTCCATCTGGACCCTTCTAACAACTTTGGTTTAATTGATGCGTACATATTATTGGACATGCGGGCCTGTAAATACACATCTAATCTCTAATGAATTCTGAAGACCTGTCTTAGCGTAGAGGATTGGATCACTGGCAGGAGGTTTTGTGTTCGATTCCCGTATAGGGCAAGGCGACTGGGAAATGCTGTGATATTATTTACGCACATACTAATGGCATCTGTGAGAAGAATTAAATTTTTAACTAAAGTATTAACATTTAAGGGGAGTGTGGAAAAAAAGGGAGGGGGGAAATATTTTCCCGATAGCCTTTATATCTCGTAAACCTAGTGAGGTAACGTTATGCTATAGGGGTGATAAGTAGTAAAATATATGTTCGCTTTGTCCTCAATATCTCATCCACACGATAAGCTATCGTTATAATTTTTCTTTAAAAAATTCCTCGCTGGCAAATCCGAGGCCGGAAAGCAATTTGGCAATAATTCCCCAAGCGCACGTTGTTGGATACTTCAGTAACTATACAGTAATTTTACACATTTAAGATATTTCTAAATAAAAAAAAAAAAAAGATCACAGCGATGGTAAATAACAAATACCCTTGAATTAGCATTGGGCACATTTTCATTTCAATTAAAACTGCTAAGATTTGGAATGTTTTAATGTAATTTTTAAATTATTTCATATAATTAAGAGTAGCGCTTCGTACCCAAACCAGGTTGCTTTCTTTGGCTATTAAATTGAATTTTTAACTATTACGTTTTCTTCTCCAGTTCTCTATAAGACATTTTATATGTATTGCCTAACTCCGTAAATACATTGCACTTTTTGTTTATGTCTTTCTATTCGTTCAATGACGCATCCCACAAAATAGCCAGTTGGTGTAAATCATCAATAAGTACTCGACGAAAATCACAACACGTCCTGTCCAGTCGAATTCCACTCCTTACTTATCACCAAAGTCAGTCGCGGGAAACATTGAGTAACCTGTCCAGTGCCACGCGGGAAACAAATACTCGCTTACATTTGTCTGTCTACAGTAGTCTGTTTACTGACACGGCCAACATACAGTCTGCAAACAGTATGCACACTCTTCACGTACATATAAGTATTTCTTTATGCTGACAGATGTTTGCTGGTAAGAACGAGGCCTTACGCAACCTCCGGTGATATAATCCGTCATCTTTACGTGATGGATGGATTCTTAAAATACTGAGCTTGTATAAATTGATATTTGAATAGTCTACGGTCATCACAACACTTGGTGTAAGCTATGCAAGCTTTCGTGCAGTAGCACAACTGTTTCGAATTCTATTCTTCTGCTCGTATTTTTCTTCCTTTATAAAAAAAACTTCTTATAACCAATATCTGGTTCGTTTTTGCCCTTCGCAACACTATCACCCTCTTGGTTAGGGAGGGGAAAAGGGGGGGGAGAGTTCACCACCCCCTTGTTCTGTTCTTCGACTCCCCTATTCCACCTCGTCCGCAGACAGAAGATGCTACGGAAGGGAAAGACTTTCTTAAAGTTTTATCCCCAGACAATAGTTATCTGTTCTCCTATTTTCTGTTCCGCGAAGACACTGTGAGTGGGATAAAAAAATACATGGTCGAGATATTCAGACATAACAACTTTGAGCAGCACAAGAACTAGACAAGAACGCTTACGTTTATATAACAAAACAAAATAACATATTACGTAAGGAACTTGCATTATAAAATAAATACGTAAAATATTGTAAGCCGGGGTGGCTTCGGACGCGTAAAGTGGCCTTGGGACACTCGTAATATTTGTATTTTCCATAATTGTCGACTATATGTAAATATTGTTTGTCATATGAATACCTGTTATTCGGAAGTAAATTTCTTTATTCAGGCCGACCATATTTGTAAAAAATAATTTTTCGTAATGTCTTAAAGTCACAATCCGCTTACGGTATTAATTCGTAAAGTGCAAAGCGACAGGCATGCGTTGATATTTACTTCATACTATTTAAAAATAAAGTGTTGTGGTCACCGCTTTAAGTCCCGTAGGAGAAAGACTACAACGGAAACCTTGCACGCCAGTTTGGTGCGCTGCGAATAGAGGCGATATGCTTCTCGTCAAGCGTGGGACACTGGCTCTTATCACTACGCTGTTCCCACGCGTCAAAGGTGGAAATTAGACACCGGCAAAGACTCCTCTTAACGATAATTACTTTTTATTCACAAGCAAGAGCAGCTATCGAAAAACTGTAGCAAAGTTTTATTATAAATTTATTTTTAATATGTGGTCTAATTTTATTTAGATAAAAAACTATATAAATTTGGTTAATTTGTTCATGAACGGGAATTTTTTAAATTGCATAATTAGCTGAAGCCATTGTGTATTATGTTTTAAAAATTAGATAACTTAGTGTTTGTATACCGCTTTTTAACAAAACTGTGCTACAGTTTTTCGATATCTTTTTTCATTTATGATAAAAAATAATTTTCGCAAAAGTAGTAGGAATGATGGGTAATGGCCTTAACGTGAAGCCGAATTTAGGTACATTCAGTATTCGTAATTTTCAGGAAATGAAATTTATTTATTACCTTAAGAAAACTTGCTGTAAATATAAACTGGGAAGTTCCAAACACGTGTTAAACTGACGAATTTATTTATTCCCTTCCGTTGTTTGAATCTGAAAGACTGAAACATAACACTCCGAAAACAAGGAAGACGACTCTTATTCCCGTTTTTTAAATGCGTTATAATGTGCGAAAAAATACTTTTATTTGCGAAACTATTCCAAGTGTGCACACGTACCAATGTCCGAAAATAAAACACACTTTGGACTAGGAGTAAATTCCATTATTAAGAGCATGTTCACTAAAAACACTATTTCGAAGCCTTCTAACATAGCTCACAACAGCCTTTTCAGGCTACCGTACTTAAAAAATCTAAACGGATGTATGTAGTGCACCGAACTTTGCTACACTGTTTCCACCAATAAAATTGTCTCCGCTTGAAGTCCCGTAAAAATAAATCGGCGGTAACACTGCACATTTCTTTAGCGCTTGGCTCGCTCTGGCGATGTAGCATTTGATATGCGCTTCAAGGTCGCCCTTATAGCTGCGTCGCTTGAGCCTCTAACACGCCATAAGGGGCCTCTGCTCTTCAAACGCATTGCAACGAGTTACGACTATTCTCTTTTTGACGAAACTATTTAACGTTCATTAATTCCGTATATCTACGAAAAGAACACACACTTCAAACTGTGTCGCTATAGTTTTTAAATTTCGGCACGTTCACTAGGAACATTATTTTCAGGCCGCTCAAAACGTCCAGAAGTGACTTTATCAGATTGTCGTTTTTGGAAAATCAACAATCAGATACGAAAAACATAACTATAGAAACAAGCGTTAGACTTTGTACTACGCTGCTCACATTAATAAAATGAATCGGTAACCGTTTAAATTCTCATAGGAAAAATGAATAATAGTAAAGTACTTCATGCCAGCTGAGTGGCTTGTGTGGAGAGGCGATAATACATTACGTACACACACAAACGCTGCCTACCTAGGGAGGCTCCTTAAGGGCGACGCCTACCCGCGCGTGAGAGGCTTAAAAGCGACGGAGCTGTAAGGTCGACCTTGAAGCACGCATCAAATGCTGCGTCACTTCAACGAGCCAAGCGCTGAACTAGCGTGCAAGGTTCCCGCCGAACGGTTTTTACTATGGGACACTACACGGTGACCACATAATTTTATTTGGTGGAAAGTCTGCAGCAAAGTTCAGTGCAGGTGGCAATCAGAGTTTCACATACATCCAGTTAGTACATTTTGAAATACGGAAGTCTGCATAGACAGTTTTTAGCCATACTGAAGGGCTTGGAAACAATGTTTGTAATGAGCGTGGCGTCTTAGCAATGATATGATATTTGAAAGAACTGTGCAATGACTGGATTTATTTGTATGGACATACTCCATTGCGAAATAAATGACTGTCACAAGAAAACTAAAAGTAAAAATAAGACAAGAAAACATAAATAAGCAGAGTATGCTTTAGTCATCAGGATACATACACAACATGAATTTCCAAAACTGGAATCTGGTTAGATAAAACAAGGAACAAACCAGAAAAAAAAACCTAGGTTGACATGCGACACAACGATAAGACGAATCAAAAACACAAACAGAATTACAGAAAACGACACAACGATGAGACTAAACAAAACACAAAGATGTCGGACACAAACAGAAAAAACGACAGACAACACAAACGATGAGACGAAATAAAACACAGTAGTTTTCCAAACAGTCAGTATGAACGACGTTTCGGGAACTGGAATCTGTTCCCGTCATCAGGTAGACACACAGGGT